>JALPQI010012671.1:0-30739 GCA_025490895.1 Thaumatotibia leucotreta | reverse complement strand
CCTAGCGAGTTTTATATGCAACTGTATGATCGTCAGCGCGGTAACTTTTGAACCATTTTCGAAGCACGCTTGAGTTTTGCGAAGTGTTTCACTTGATATGTAGATGGGCGCTGAAATCAAGCGAATTATTAATTCTGCTACTTGACACTAGATGGTATTAGAAGTAGTCTAACTAAATGTTATGTAGTATTTTGCAAGTTAGTAAAATCCATGAATGTAGGATTAATATGGATTTGACAACGTTATAATAATAGCAAGAACGAAAGGGATGGTCTTATGAAACTTTTTACTAGTGGAAGTGAAAAGGAACGATAATCGTCCGTCCTTATCACTGTGCCACTATTTTTTGTGTGTGTGTGCATTAGATGCTAAATGTAAGTGCCAGACAAATGCGTTGAATACGTCACTAAGTGCCTGTGTGGCACTTTCGTCTTAGTAGTAAGTGACTATGTCTATCCCTCTTAGTGGCACACTATGTGCGGCCCCTCGGTAAAATCTGATTGGCGGAGTAGTGGAGTCGATTTTATTTTAATGTGTATGAGAAAAAATACTGAAAATATCAGTTTGCTTTTTATGGTAGATGTTACGAATTTTGAAGAGTTAATTGTATCAGTTTAAATACATCTCTTCTAATTATTCCTTAGATTATGAGCTATAAATACAAATAACATAGATGAACATAGAAATCAAGATAACATAGATGTATAAAAAAATATTGTACGCCTTTGTAAGGCAGGATTTGGAGAACATGAAATATTTGTAAGATCTTTGTAAACCCAAAACCATGCAATAAAAAATATTTGATTTGATTTGATTAAATCAAATTATTTTATTTCACGAAAGGCATCATAATATTTATAATAAGTCAATAATTATGATGATGCCTTTCGTGTCTGCCTGCGACCACGGGTGTAACGTCATGCCCGAAACGTCGGGATATAATTAAACGTAAGTTTACGCGATTAAGACCCGTTTGTTTTTAAAATATAAGGCATCATCAATTCCATAGTTTCCATACCCAATACATTTGCATTATTAATATTAGAATTTCAATCATAACCGTCATCTTAAATAGGCGGCAATATTAAACTGCAAGTAGGTGTTTAGGTATTCAAATCTAATATCTAAAAGCGGAAAAAACACACAAACAGAATCTTACCTTATCAACAAAATTTTTCATAATTTCGGTGTGAATGGAATTCAAGGTAAAAAGGGACTAACCAACTTAACCAGGCCACTTGACAAATACTTTGGGATCATAAACTTGCTACTTTATTGGCGAAACGACACGTTTCGAGTTGAGGGTATAGATTTTTTTATTTGACCACTTTAAGATTAAGCCCTGTTAAAGGCATTTTATGAGGTGTAAACAGACTTTGCAAGATTAAAAAAATATTACTAGGTACTTGGAGATAAGTAGGTACCTACCTAGGAAATTGAGAAATGACATGACTACCTAATGAACGAGGCAAAATGTAAATTATGCCATTGGCCTTTGTATAAGTACCGTAAAGTCGGGTCACGTTAGCTTTGGGTAACATTGCCCACACGAAAAAAACCGCTTTGATTGACTTAAATAAAGATGGCATCTAACATTTTAATTAAACGATGTCAAGCAAAATAATCTTATTTTAATTCAATTATAATTAATAATTATTTGCCAAGATGATTTTTTTGGGTGGGCAATGTTACCCCCTACGGCTAATGTAAACTTTGCGGTACCTATGTATTTTATAATCACTCGCTTTTAGAACAGAATTTCAGTCAATCGCCAACCTTGAGTTGAATAGGTACATTTTAGTTAAAATTATTAAGTATAGGTATATTAACGTAAAAATAAATCTAAGAACGTGTTTCACAATGTGTCAAAGATAAAAAATTCTATTATATATTCGATGACCACCTATAGTATACAATGAGATTAAGAAATTAAACATGACATGAAGAAGGGAATCTGACGCCTCGCCTTTATAATTTGTATGACATTTAATTTCTAGACGCCACTTTGTAGTAAAACAGCAATATGTTTTATCTTGACCTTTCCCATGAAACCTGATTCCGTCTGGCGCACTGACACCCGGCAAAAACGGGCCCAGCTTCCCCGGACTTCCCCGAACCCTTACTACCTTATAATAAAGCTTCAATTCCCTTGTAAGTGGTGTTGAACGGATGTTTCATATTTATTGGGCAAAAACGAGGCACGTGGTCACTTCCTATTATTGCGTCGGATTGCACAAAAGTATGAAAAAATGGGCTGTTACTACGAAACCACTGCAATGAGACATTGATAAAGGAAACAAGAACTGTAATTTTGAGGGTCATGGACAATACGCTGGGGGCTGATTAAAAAAAATTACACGCTGATTACTGGGCTATCATTCAAAAACAGGCCACTACCGCGAATTTCGAAATTCCTAAATTTCTAGGTGTTTGTCACTTCTACGAGAGCGAATGTTCATTCTGTCCCCCACTCTACGAATTAAACGAATTTCGACGGTTTGTGTAAAGAACGAATTTCGTAGAGTGGGGATTCAGCATTCGCTCGTTTGGTGTTAACCCACCTTTAGAGTGACATTGACATTGACAGAGACAAATCCTCGAAATTTGCGGATTTAGAAATGGCTACAGTAGCCGTACTATGAGTTGGAAAATAAAGTAAACGTTAGGTTTTACTCGATACGTAATGCATTCTATCGCGGTCGCACTGACGTATTAGAGCGAGCGCGATGGCCTGCTTTACGTATCGAATAAAACCTCACGTTACCGATATTTGTACAGCTACCTATACATGACTTTTTTTTTTTAAGTAGCCTCTATTGTGTCCCACTGCTGGGCAAAGGCCTCCCCCTTACATTTCCAAACTTCCCGATTTAGGGCTATTTCTGGCCAGTTGTTGGAAAATGCATCCAGGTCATCCCGCCATCTCTTCTTGGGCCGACCAATTCGCCGTTTCCGCTGCGGTATCCACTCCGTAGCTACTTTTGCCCACCTCTGTGGATGCATTCGGCGAACGTGACCAGCCCAGTCCCATTTCAGCCTGGCGGTTTTTACTCCTACGTCGACAATGCGAGTTTTGGAACGCAAGGTAGTGTTACGGATCCGGTCAATCCGTTTCACTCCAAGCATGCTGCGCTCCATGCTCTACATAACATATACATACATAATCAGCCTATGATAGTCCACTGCTGCGGACACATTAGGAGGTAAATTCCCATAATCGTCTCGCTGGGCAAGCGGATTGGCGATCGCAGTAATGTGTCCACTATGATGACGCTGCACCACCATCAATCTTTTATCAAATAATGGTCAGTGACACTTCAATCCCTTAGTCGACTCTTACGACACCCGCGGGAGGAGTTGGGGTGGTGACAAATGTATTCTTACTGCCGTCACCACACGGCCTACCCATACCTACTGGTTACCCTAAAAGTAGGCTCCGACCCAAATATCATTAGGGCGGTTGCATTACGGACTGTCGTGGGCGTGTTGATTACATCCCTAATTACTTTACACATACATTCATTAATCACCGAGAGAGACGGCGCGACGCGAGTGAAGAGCGCGGAGCGATCCACGCGTTCATTACTTTTTGATTAATGATTTAGTTTAGGCATCTTCCGTGGGGTACATTTATAGGTATATTAGGTATGTACCTATTTGGGAGGATTACTTAGAAGTGGGCGTTTCTCTAGTTCAAACCCATTATTGAGCAATTCTCAAAAGGTTTTTACATTTGACGTCCTCGATAATGATAAAAATTGGTAGGTCGAGTCAATGATCCTGAACAAGATCTACATTTCCCAATATGTCCCATAAAGTTGGAATGGAAGTTTCCTTTTTTGTTACGAGATTTCTATACATTTTTAGGAACAAAAAAGGAATATTTAATCTTGAATAGCATCATTGACTCTACCAGTGCACCAATATTTGTTAATATCGAAGACGTGTTCTAAATGTACGACTTTTTGAGAAATAATCTTTCCTAATTGTAATAGTAGGCAACACGCATGTATAGTATTGTATAGTAGGCATAGGCACCCTTGGAGTTGCAGTATGCTGTTTGCCTGCTCACACAAAACTTTCTGCCTCACACATTTAAAGTGTAAATTATTAGCTTTCGAAAATAAAAGAATTAACATCCAATTTACAAAAATAAAGTAGGGAAGTGCAAACATAAATATCGATAAAATTGTCTTATAAATATGTTACGACGTTCTTATTACACATAATTACAGTGCCATATGAACATATTTTTCAGCACTTTTATACATCCTATTTTGCCGTTGACTGTACGGACGTAGAAGTAGAATTAAATACTAAGTAGATAAATTCTTGTACCACTATCGTTTCAGACTAAGTAAGCACATAACATAACAAATAATAACATGCCCATTCCATTGCGATAAAACAATATTGGTGTAAAATATTTGTTAAAAAGCTATGTCATAACATACCTAACATCATAACGAT
The DNA here is from genome assembly GCA_025490895.1 of Thaumatotibia leucotreta. NCBI lineage: Eukaryota > Metazoa > Arthropoda > Insecta > Lepidoptera > Tortricidae > Thaumatotibia > Thaumatotibia leucotreta. The sequence goes on along the minus strand of JALPQI010012671.1, from coordinate 26,269 downwards.
TCATGTATTTTTACACAATACTTTTCAGTTCGATTAAAACGGCAGTCGTGTTTTTTATTTTTTTAATTATATAAGCATTTATGATTATCAAGACGTTATTACAAATACAGTTGTGCGTTGATGGGCAAGACGTATGGCATTGACAATTCGCTTAATTTTCAGGACCGTTTCGAAAGGCGATTTTGTATGGCGTGCGACTTCCATGTTTTATTTGTTTGCAAGAAATAAAATATAATCGGTAGTAAGCCAACATTGTCTGTATTTTCTAAATTAACAGGCTAATAGGTAAGTACTTATTAAACTATGTAGTTTAAAATTTAAACTAGTTTGAACATTTAAACTTTAAATGTTCACGCTCACCCGAATCAACAATGTAACAAATGTCAATCAATGGGCCACGTAATCAATAATTTATTTCGCCATATTAACAAATAAACAGACTATTAAATATTATTTACTTTAAAAACGCATAGCAACGCGTCACCCAAACAGAGCGGTAACTTCACAGACTCACGCATTCACAACACATTCCATTGCAAACTCATTTCATAACTTGAACTTGAGCTCGATACCGGTAGGAAACGTATCTAACAGGAGTTCAAATAAACTGGTTTTGGTTAAAACTTTCATTATAGTAAAGCCATTGTGTAACCTTACCACGAGTTTTCACTTCCAGTGGCAGTAGTCGCCATTGAAAATTCACTTAAACGCAGTGTACTTACCTACGTCTATTGACGAATTGATGTGAAAATGTGACAAAGATTTTAATTTTTTTTCGCTTGTTAATAATTTTTTATTCAATATACTAGTTACAAATAAACAAAGAGTTATAAAAGAAAATAACAAACTAAAAGTAATGATATACAAATAAAACTAAACCTACCTATAAAAATAAAATCCTTTTATAAGAAAAACACGCCGTCCATCTTTACCGTTACCTCTCTGAGGGCCTAGTGTAGGTTATATCTTATAAAAAACGTGTCGATCGCGTTTACGTTTTCACCGTCATTTGTATGAAAACGCAAAAAGCGCCTCTGGCGGCACGTTTGCGGAACTATAACCGCGAGTGTATGTTAAGTGTCGAATACGAGCATACGCGCGTTTAGTAAACGCATCGAGCGCGTACCCAAACGCAACGAGCGCGTTAAAGCATTTGATACATTTTCAAGTATTAATGCGAGTGTATATTACATATTTGACATTTCTAAACGTTTCTAAACGCAAACGTGATAGTTTGGCTCTCACTTGGCATTCATTCAGTGAGAACGTCTTATTGTCAAAGTTTCTTATAAGAATTGCTTAATATATCTTATTAAAATAATGTCGGGTCGTAATTTCTTTGCGTGGAGATTGAAACGAGCTGAATTCCGAAGAAATTTTAATCAAGGGGAAGATCTTAGTGATGTTGAATTCACTAATAGATATAGACTTAGTAAAGAATCATTCGATTTTTTATGCGAAGAGTTGAAATTGCATACCCACTTGAAAGGTACACAACAAATAATCTTGGAAGAAATAACCGAAATGCAGCGATTTCAGCTCATTATTTTCAAGTGATAAAGTACATGAAGATAAAAACACTTTTACTTACTGTTGCACAAAATTCACAAGCATTTTGAACTGTGTATCACTTGTTTATTATTTTCATCTGTTTCTATTTGTTAATTAGTAAGTTTAAAATCAAAACTTGTGGAAGTTGTGGAAGAACTAAGAACTCACCACGAAAACGCAAGATACGAGTATGTCAAGTGCCATAACACTTCGAGAATGATTTGTCTCTTTCAGTCTCGCAGCTTATGTTGAAATGGAAATACGCTCATTAATAAACAGTGTTATGACTATAAATGAAGAAGTCCTTACTATAAGGGCCGAGCCGTTCAGTTAAATACCGTCTTAATTAGGTCGTCTTAACACATGGCAAGCAACCTTACGAAAAAAAGTTTTCGATGAACTCGGTGAGCCCTCGTTCAAAACAAGTGAGTACCAATATGTGAATTACACTCGCGCGTAAATACAAAACGCGATGTGATAAGTTAGCTCGCTTAACGTGATCGAGCCGTATTCGCATATTTTGTGCAAAACGTACACTCACGCTTCTTACCGCAAGAGCGATGCGTTGGGACATTTTCATTATCAATTTTGCTAAATGCTTGTTTCATATGGCAGTTTTGCTAATATGGCGAAACGTCTGGTTGACGTAACTAAAGACCGTAGAGCTGGCGACTTCCTGGCACAGCGTAGCAGCATTGCGATACGGCGAGGAAATGCCGCCAGCCTCCTCGGTAGTTAATTTATGTATATAAATAGTACAAATTTGTAAATAAATATATGGCAGTAAAATTGTGTCTTTTGCTATGATGCAATCAGGCCATCAAAGATATCTTCTGCCTACGTTTTTAGGGTTCCGTAGCCAAAATGGCAAAAGTGGAATCATTATACTCGCGGTTTCGTCCAGACCGTCTGTCTGTCAGTATGTCACAGCTGTTTTACTCAACACCTGCCTGTAACCTCCTGCCTCCCAGGTGCCTATTTAAAGGTCTCCTAAAACAAAAGGAATTCTATTCTATTTCCTACATTAGGTATTAAGTCAAAATTAACTGGCAAATTTTATTGTCTGGGCGGCAGGAGGGTAAACAAGATATTTCATGATATCGATACCTTTAGGCTCAAAGGGCGTAAACGCCATTTTGGCCAAAATGAGTTTTGAATGCAGTTTTGTTCAGTTTTTTTTTTCTCTATCGATATGTGTAGTTAAAACAACGAAATTCGACAATTTAGGGCATATACGACCCACGTATTTCTAGGAGATTTTTTAAAAGCAAGAGGCGTATTTGATACATTTACACAATTTTTTGTTTATTTAGGTAATAAGTTCAGAAATAAAAAAAATAAAGAGGTCTTATAAGAAAGTTGTTATAAAATGTTTATAATACAAAACTAAACAAGCTCATACGACGTAGAAATTATGCTACTTAATTTAGGTAGTATGACTCTAGTAGGCTAAATTAGGTTTATACGCCCGTATCCTTGCATTGTACGTTTTAAAATGACTCATACGCCGTAACGTAGTAGGCATGCTGCGCCTCTTACGCCCTATGATAACAAAACTTTTTGACTTATACGCCCCAAGAAATGTACAAATTATGGCTTATAGGCTCGCTAAGTTATTTTATTATTTCAAAATTGCTTACGTACTGTGTACCTATACGTTAGTAATGATTCATTGTCATTATCCAATTATAAAGTAAGAATGAACAGTTATTGCGTTATTAAAACTACAGTATAGAAGCGAATGACCATCATTCTAAATTTATGTATACTTACCTGTATACTGGCGTACCTATGTTGCAAGTGTGAAATGAAAAGTATAGACAGATAATGTGATAAAAATGGGAGACATTGTGTATAATGTGTATAAATTTACGTCCAATTTCAGTCGACATTTTTAATTTACAGTACGCACAGTTATATTTTTTGGTTCTGTGCGTTTTAAACATAAATTTAATTTAATGATTAAGTATTTTAAAAGTCTTCTACTCCATTTAGTATGTAATTAATATCTACATAAACGTTGGTAGTTTAAAAAAGAAAGAAATGCTATGTGAGAGTAAAAGATCTTAAGTTGTGTCTATAGGTTTTATAAAAATCATAAAATAAAGATTTGTGATTATTAGTATTCTAAAAGCATGCTATTATATTCAATTTAGTAGTTAATATGTATGTGTTGGTAATTATAAGGAAAAATAATACTAAATGAGAGTAAATGTACCTTACATTGCATCTAGAGGATATTATTGAAAGAAATATATATATAATAAAGATGTCATTATTAATTGCTGTTTGTAAGAAGCTCATCAAAACTTTCATCTGGAGTATAGCATTATATGGGTGTCAGGCGTGGGCCATGACGAAAAAGGACAGAGAGATACTGGAAGCATTTGAAATGTGGAGCTGGAGATGAATGGAGAAGATAAGTTGGACACAAAATATGACAAATGAAGAAGTGCTTAAAAGAGTGAATGAAAAAAGGAGTTTGCTAAAGATAATAGAAAATAGGAGAGGGAAAATGTTTGGTCACCTTATACGATATGACGCTTTGATAAAAAAACATAATAGAAGGAAGAATTGAAGGAAAGCGAGGAAGAGGGATACATAGAGGAATTTACATGAAACAAATAAAAGAGAAAGTAGACGTTGTGTCGTATAAGGAAGTCAAGGAGGTGGCTTTAGACAGAGTTAGATGGATACAGTTACATTCATCAGTTACGCCGACAAGAGTTTGACTCTTAAATTTATGATGAATTGTTGTTTGTTTTACTGGTTTCATATCGCATTTTAATCTGGGTTTTGGTAGTAGCTTAATTTACCAATAACACCATTAACATTATTTTTATCCCTAGACATAAAAGAAAAATATAATCAGCAACAGCATAGTCAGTGTAGACATTTTTTTTAATAACCTTTTAATTGATTGTAAGTATTTTTTTAACCCCACGGTGTATTATACACCCATTCAGAGCATTTCCTATGTTATGAATGAGTTTATAAGACCGATTATAACTATGGTAATTGTGATATACGCCCCATTTAGACCAAAACTCAAACGTTTAGTAACCAATACTCCCTAAATTTTTTGCATATTATGTGAAGTTTAAGGGCGTAAACGCCATTATTTCAAAAAGTTAAGGGAGTATAACACACCCTTTTTCTTTATTTGTTCATTTATCCTAAATGATTGATATTCAAAATGTTTATCTTAAAAATTCAAGTACGTTGGCCAAAATTTAAGTTATTCTGCCAAAAAACAAAGAAGTTATGATTTTTTTTCTAAAATACTTTTCTTTTTTTGCTTCTCCTGTAAAGTGGCAATTTGGCGTTTACGCCCTTTGAGCCTAAAGGTATCGATATTAGAACTGCAGGATGCTTAGTCAAGTTGCCAATCGGTAACGCTTAGTAGCGTATCGTAGTTTTCCCTCTCTGTCAATCTTTCATATTAATGCGACAGAGACAGTTAGCTGCCTTTCGTTTACGATTAGCGATTAAGCGTTAGCGATTGGCAACTTGTCTAAGCTCCCAGGTGTATTACGTGTGCCACCACTCGCATTTGCAAATTGCTATTTCTACCACAGCACCTCCCACAGTACAGTCAAGTTTAGAAATATATGAGCAGGCTTCAAAATAAATGATATTTATGACTTTCCGTTACTTACATATTAAGGTGACACATGCTCAGATTAATATGACAGGTAATATGTACACATATTTTGAATTGGTAAATCTGTTCAGGTGCATTATCTTTCTATGCTCATTTATTTTTGAAGCCTTGGATTTACTCATATATTTAAGGTCTTCGCACACTATAACAACTCCACGCCAACGCGGCAGCAACTCTACTCACACTCAGGATGAGTAGTCGACTAGTTGATCCACTCAATGGTCACTAGTGGACAATGCGGTGTAGTCCATTATATTACGGCAACGTATGTATGGGAAAAGTTCACATTCGGATACCAGCACCAAATTTTAGTATGTTGTTAAATATGTCATTCTGTATCCAAAACTGTCGGGAGACACTCTCTCAAAGGTCAAGGTCACCAGTAATGACGTCCTCAAAATGGCTGCTGCCTAATTTTGAAAAGCGCTTATTTGTTCCTCAACCGCCCAACATACACCATTGTGTGTAGTATCAATTGAAAGGTTACTAAATATGCTCTAACTTTGTCTTTTTGTGTTATAGCGTACATCTAAAACTAAAAAAAATATCGTGGAAAGAATAAAAATATTTTTTTACTCTTTTCGTACAATGTACATTTCATCAGGAAACAAGCGGTATTAGAAAAAAATATTGTACTACATAAATGTAGCTAAACTATTATCCTAAAATAAACAGTTTAAATCATCGAAATCGGTTGAAAATAAACAAAGTTATGTCATTTTCTATATTCCGCGGCAAACGCCATACACCCGCCATCCGCCCGCCCGCCAGTTCGAAAATGTTAATTGCACCCAAACTATGCAATTGATTTACACTGATAAGATATAAACTAAAAGCCAATTAATTATACAAATACTAGTTGTTTTAAAAATACTGTTGTTATTAAAATAAAATACATAATTTAAGAAAAAAACAAATTAAAAGACATAGGTACTTAGAGTAAGGTAGGAAAAAGGTAACAAATTGATAATAAGTAATAACTTCTAACTATCAATGAAAGAATAATATATATATATATATATATATTTCAAGGATTTATTCTGAACAGTAAATTCTGGAGTAAGTTCCTTCATATACACAAAGAAAAGTGCAATTAAAACGTTTTTTACGCGTACGCCAACATGGACAAGGCAAGTTCTTTCTTCTTTTTTCCAGCTCCAATCGCAGGGATTAATTTTCTTGTGGATAAGGCAAGGCACTTCGTCCATATCTTCGTTTGTTTGTAGCATGGTTCGCTTTAGATGTTGAGTCAGTTTCAGTGCATTTTTTGTTGGTGAGATGCTTTCAATACTCAATACTCAATCATTTATTGCTTCCACACAGTTTACAAGGTATTATGTGAACATAAAGTGTTTACCGCTATTTAGTTAGCTTTATTTTTAATGAAAACATTCCGTCTTGCTATAATTAATTGTTATATCATTTGTAGTCTCTCTGGACATTCGTCATCCAAGTGGTGGACGGTATTCCTCCTTCCCTCTTTCCAGTAGCCACGAACAGATAGTTTATCACGACATGACTGTCCGTTCGGCGAAGGACGTGACCTTACCATCTTAGCTTATTTTTACAATCTTGAAACTAACCCTTACATTACATAAGTGGCGAACGCAGTCCTTGAGCGTGTTTCCGCCTATCTATCGTAGCATACGATGTATGTGATAGAGTATTGAGTAAACTGAAAGAAATAGAAGCGGAGAGAGAGTGGAAAGAGGGAACCACTTCCAGGCAAGCTAAAATGACGTGAGGAGAACCCGATACTTTACGAAGTTGGGAAAAATTGACTTGAGGATGTCGATCAGAATTATTTCGAGAAACAACACCCTCAACAGGTATCTTAAGGTGATGGGAATAAGTAATTAAGCAGCCTGTCCACATTACGGGAGAGACGAAACTAGTCAGCATGTTCTGGTAGAATGCATTTTGTAGATACGCAGCGGCATTATGTGTTTGGCAGGTATCCCTGCAACTTATCGGTGTTCTTTCTCTTCACTCATGGACGTGTCGACGGCCATGAGTTCTTCCCTGGGGTCGCCCAGGGATATTCTACGGCTCTGCAAAAATACAAGGAGGCTAGAAGAAAATAATGTGGTAACGCAGCCGTGACATTAACCTACGGCTCCAGCAACGGGAAAAGGATGAATGAGCACACCAGATACTCGACAGCCCACTCGATTCCGGCCGAAACATAACATAACATGCGATGAAAAGCAATCAGAGACATATCAGCAATGAACGGATCGCATAAGAAATTAATCAAACTTACAGGCAAAGTCTCTTCAAACAAGCTAACGATCTTATCATCGTGTATCGAGAGCATGTAAATCCTTTCCAGGGCAAGCAACTCTAAACATCAAAGTTTCCGTCCCTCTAAAAAAACCCTCGCCCTCATGTATGGTAGTTATTTGTTTCAGCGGCGGCTGTGTGTAAAATAATATTCTGACATAGGCTGGTTCGCGTGAAGACGAGAGCATAGTCACGGAGGAAGAAGTGAGGACTTTACCTTTATATGTACAGATTACAGTTGTCATTCCAACGGAATATTCATTATTAGTTGAAACAATTCTGCTGTTACGAACTGATGTAAGCTGCTTGCCCTGGAAAACGATTTCCGTGCTCAGTATCGTGCTTTATATTGTTAGCTTGTGTGAACAAACTTTGCCTGTAGGTAAGTTTGATTATTTTTTTATGCGATCCGTCCATTGCTGAAATATCTGGGATTGCTTCTAATCGCATACTTCGTTTGCTACGATGGGCAGGAGGAGTCGCGCTCACGGCCAGAGTTCACAACAAGCATGTAAAGAGGAGTTTCAAGGTTGTAAAAATAAGCTAAGATGGTAAGGTCACGTCCTTCGCCGACCGGACAGTCATGTCGTGATAAACTATCTGTCCATGGCTACTGGAAAGAGGAAGGCCGTCCACCACTTGGATGACGAATGTGAATGTTGAATGTGTATGTTTGTATACTACAAGTTATAGAACAATTAATTATAGCCAGACGGAATGATTTAATATGAATATAAAGCTATCGAAAGCATCTCACCTTAATTTATGATCTCACCAACTAAAGATGCACTGAAACTGAATCAACATCTGAAGCGGACCATTCTACAAACAAACGAAGATATGGACGAAGTGCCTTGCCTTATCCACAAGAAAATTAATCCCTGCTATTAAAGCTGGAAAAAGAAGAGAAAGTATTTGTCTATATTCCAGTTCCATTGTGGAAAACGATTCCTGATGCAAGTGCTAGTTGCAAAGAACTTGTGCCTTGTCTAGGTCCACGTTGGCGTATGCGTAAAAAACGTTTTAAATTACACTCTTCTTTGTGTATGTGAAGGAACTTGCTCCAGAATTTACTGTTCAGAATAAAACCTTGAAGTATATTATACATAATATTCTTTTATTGATAGTTAGAAGTTATTATTATTTATACCTTTTTTCTACCTTACTTTTTTTAATTTGTTTTTTTTCTTAAATTATGTATTTTATTTTAATAACAACAGTATTTTTAAAACAACTAGTATTTGTATAATTAATTGGCTTTTAGTTCATATCTTATCAGTATAAATCATTTGCATAGTTTGGGTGCAATTAACATTTTCGAACTGGCGGGCGGGCGGATGGCGGGTGTATGGCGTTTGCCGCGGAATATAGAAAATGACATAACTTTGTTTATTTTCAACCGATTTCGATGATTTAAACTGTACATTTTAGGATAATAGTTTGGCTACATTTTTGTAGTACAACATTTTTTTCTAATACCGCTTGTTTCCTGATGAAATGTACATTGTACGAAAAGAGTAAAAAAAAATTTTTATTCTTTCAACGATATTTTTTTTATTTCTAGATGTACGTTATAACATGAAAAGACAAAGTTAGAGCATATTTAATGACCTTTCGATTGATACTACACACAATGGTATACGTTGGGCGGTTGAGGAACAAATAAGCGCTTTTTGAAATTAGGCACTAGGGATTTTGATGACGTCATTACTGGTGACCTTGACCTTTGAGAGAGTGTCTCCCGGCAGTTTTGGATACAGAATGACATATTTAACAACATACTAAAATTTGGTGCTGGTATCCGGATGTGAACTTTTTTTCCGTAATATAATGGACTAGTGTCAACGAGTGGGCAATGAAAATGGATGCTCGATACACGTCAGTCGCAAACGCATGGTAGTTGCGTGGACAGCGTGTGGTCGTTGCGTGACAAACGAGTCGGCGTTGACCTTTAGTGTACAATGCGTAGACCACTCGTCGTACACTACTTTAATATATTTTTTTGAAATTAAACCTTGAACATATGACACAGGGCTTAAATTTCAATGATTATACTTGAGTCGAGTGGGTGTGGAGTTGATATAGTGTGCGAAGACCTTTATAAAATCAACTTTACAATAGTGAGGGTCGATCGGTGTTCGGCGATGACAGATGCGAGTAAACATAGCGAGTCGCACCTCGTCTTTAAAACAAACTTATTATCGGCTCATCACGCTATCACGCTTTATGTGACGCGATACAGCCTGAAGGTGAGACTGTGGTCTGGGGCTTGACTTCTGAACCCTTTGAACGCCAAGGACGCCTTAAGGCGTCGTGATACATGTTCGCGGAGGCAATTTATAAATTTTCTCACATAATAAGGTCTTCAGGAAAATTTGAGGCAAAAATTCACAACATGGTACTTTATTCGAAGGGTTGACCCATTAAAGGAATCATTAATCGTTTTATTATATTATTTAGATACTAATGTAGCTCACACATGGTACAGCCAAAAAAGTCAATAGGTTCTTCAATTATCAGATACGAAATTAGGACATATAAAATAATTTGCAGACAGAGGTCACACAGGGTACCTACACCTAGGTACCTTATTTCTGTTGCTGCCCATTAGGTAATAATTAATATATCTTTAGGTACCTATAGACTATACCTAATATTACCTAGGTCAGTAGATATACAGAACACCATGTTTCTGAAATATCGACTTACAAGGTTACGTCATCATAATTATCATCATTTGATAGCCTTATTTCAAAACAACACTCACGGTCAATGAATACGGGTCAAGATGCATTCAGACCAAAAGAGCATTCGCTGTTCTATCCCCCGTTCTACGAAATCAACCAATCACGTTTTGTGTAACGATCGAATTTCGTAGAGTGAGAGGTTAGAATAGCGAATGTTCGCTTGGTCTGAATGCACCTTGAGGTGGAATTTTTCATAGAAAATGCTGGAAACATATTGATTAGGTACAGTCCAGTTCATAAATATGTGTACAAATTTTTACTTAATGTATTGGGATAAGGTGCACAATTGTATACATATTTATGGACTCGCCTGTACAAATTTTAAGGGTTCCGTAGCCAAAATGGCAAAAACGGAACCCTTATAGTTTCGTCATGTCCGTATGTCCGCAGTATAGCTCAGTGGTCGTTGTTACTAGAAATCTGCAATTTGGTACAGGTAGGTATACATATTACATATTAATCATGCCAACAAAGTGGTACAATAAAAACTAGATTTTTTTCTTTCGGATACCTTCCCAACTGGTGAAGTAGGGATGATTATTTTTGTTTGATGTAATCCTATAGTGTGGGGTATCATTGAATAGGTCTCTTAAAAAGAATAAGGCGGACTTGCACCAATCGAGATTAGCGAGTTAATTTAGATTAAGCTGTCAAATACCATACGAAATGATGCGTTAATCCGGTTCAAGTGGGCCTTAGGGTCTTAAAAGAAATTGTTTTTTTTCTAAAGCCTATATTTTCGGAGATAATCGCTCCAGAAGAAAAAAATTGTCCCCCCCCCCCCCCCTCTACCTTTAGATCCGTAGGTCCAAAAATATAAAAAAAATTAAATAGAGTAGGGCAATGCACGGTTGCCCTACTCTATTTAATTATGCAATGGCACTATTTAAACCTTCTCCACCTAAATATGAAATAATTATTATCAAGATCACAACGAAATTCAACCTATTTTACACTAAATTCTCAAACAAATTATTTAATTATCATTAATATGGAACAATTTCCATGAGCATTTTACGTTTTGTTATTCCAAAACCATGGTCATTACTTTGCCACACAAGTGAATAATATGCGTTTTTACACGTTCGTATTAAAGGATAAACGAGCACTTTACGAGCTAGTGAGGGAAAAAACATTTTTTAGTACAGATGGTGCCTTTTACGATTTGATGGTGCTCTAGTGCGAGAAGTGGCTCATTTTACGTCAGGTCCGAAACTTCGGAGGGCCATCTGTACTAAAAAACGTATGAGACACGCACGTTCAAAAAATAAATTCGTAACTCGTGTCGATTTAAAACACTCCCTTCGGTCATGTTTTAAGACATAGCCACTTGTTTCGAATTTAATGTTTCTCGCACTTGTGTCGTAATGTACTATTAAAAAATCTATCTTCAAAGTCTCATTACATCCATCATTTTGTTCTACATTGTATTTTAATTATTGCTACACGGCTTACGCAATTTATTTCGTCTCAATTATTACTTTAATAATAAATCATACATAAATCTAGTTTGTAAGAATACATTTGTCAGTGCCGTGTGGTGACGGCAGTAAGAATACATTTGTCACCACCCCAACTCCTCCTGCGGGTGTCGTAAAAGTCGACTAAGGGATTGAAGTGTCACTGACCATTATTTGATAAAAGATGATGATGGGCAGCAGCGTCATCATAGTGGACACATTACTGCGATCGCCAATCCGCTTGCCCAGCGTGGCGATTATGGGCATTTACCTCCTAATGCGTCTATACGCATAATTAATAGGAGAGGCCTACGTCCAGCAGTGGACTATCACAGGCTGATGATGATGATGATGATGAAATCTAGTTTAAAAATAACTAATTGACACGAATTTATAACCCATCAAACTAACCATGAAACCCAAATATCTTACGGGCAAATGAAATCACACGCTTTATTTACCAGCGTAGTAAACATGGGGGCGAGATAAGGACACCCATACCTGAAACCGCTCATGTCGGACAGGGACACATGCGGCCCAAGCCACGCCCATGCCACTTGAGTGGCTTGGATTGGCCTCACGCCACGCCGCCAGTCTTCCACGGTGAGCCCCCAATACCACACTATTAGTGACCCACAAATGGAGGTCTTCGAACAACACAACGAAATCACAACTTCTTTCAACAAACAATATAATGAGTGCAAGGAATTCTACAACTACGAAATCGAGGATAAAAGAGAAGATTGTCTAGACAAATCTTACCGACCCAAATTGGAAGACACTACGCATTTAAACACACCATTTTCAGTCAAAGATATACTGAATATCAACCAGACAGCGATATATAATTACGAGAGAAGCGAACCTTGGAAGAATGACCGGCGCTACGATTATTATCAACAGACCTGCCCTGCGGAGTACTTCGGCCAAGTGTATCCAAACATCCCTATGCATTCGAACATAGAGTCTTATTGGAGCCAAGAGATGTACCACGACCCGAAGATGGAAGAATATTATTACAACCCTTACTGCCCGAATTTGTGCCAAAATTTTGACCAGTACATACCCCCTCAAGTGGAACCCATAAGAGAGCCCCAGAGAGAACTACATACGCCGACGCAAGCAGGTCAAGACAGATATCTGGAGAAGACAGTGCCTGTCGAGGATCCATCGCAATATCCTGCCATGGAGACCTTTGAGAAGCTGCCAGTTGTGTCCAGGAGAAATTCAAGTAAGTAAAAATACCTATAGTGTTTTCATTTTTTAAACACAAACAAAAATATCATTTCGGTGCATTGCAGTATATAGTATTGGATTTGGATATATCTTTAAGTATTTTATTTTATCCAAATACAAAAGCCTGCACCACACAAACTTCTCTTTTTGCTCAGTGGTCGATTGATAGAGAATGCCTTGAGGCATTAAGTTCGCCATTTGTTTTTTTATCGTACAATAAAAATTAGACAAATAAAATAAATAAATATTTTTAGACTTAGAGTCATCCACGTGACAGATGTTTTATCCATAGTGATTTGTTAATTAATTAATAGTTTCACATGCTTCCAAATAAGTCTCGTATATCCTTTCTTAGAAAACATAGACTAGTCTGTATTCCAGGCTTAAAAACGAATAAAAAACATTTACCGTATTATTTACAAGTGTGTTTTTGTCAACAGAAACTCCAACAAGTCCATGCTCAGACAAGATGGAAAGAAAGGACAAGAGAGCGAAACGGAAGCCAAGAATTCTCTTCTCCCAAACCCAAGTTCACGAGCTAGAGAAACGCTTCAACGCCCAACGATACCTGTCAGCTCCAGAAAGAGAAGAAATGGCCAAATACCTCCACCTCTCCCCCACACAAGTGAAGATCTGGTTCCAGAATCGAAGATACAAAAGTAAAAGAATCAAACCTGATGAAGTAAGCACTTCTACTGACGCTAAACCAAGCAAGAATGTACCTAGAAAGTTCTTCAAAACAGATGGTAAAGAAAAAGAAGATATCAGCTTCGATGCCTTCAAAATGGCCGACTCTTATGAAAAAGATGAATCCCTGACTTCAACTAATTATTTTGAAGATACCTTCCCTTATGAGGAACAAGATAAGTTGTTTAGAGATAAAACTGAAGAAAAAAGCTCTGTAGGAATGTACTATCCTTACGAAATACCTAAAGAATACAACGAAATGCCTGAGGTTAAAAAATATTTTTCTAAACTTCAATTTGTTGACAGCTTTTAATATTGTTTTGCAATTTTTTATTGGTCTGACTGTTATAATTTGAAATCTTTTACGTTTATACATACTTATTTGCTGTTTTGACATGTATTTTAAAAATGCCTTAAGATATTGTTATCTTGCCTTAAAATGTGCCATTTTAGACTGAATACCAAAGTATTAGTTATTTTGTTATTATGTACTTAATTTAGATAAAGTGAGGTAATTGCATCTATGGGGTAGATGCGGTTCTCAAGTTTACCTAAGAATACCCTGGATAATTTAAGTAGGTACTGACTAACTGATCATACAAAATGTAACATAAGTATTTTTGTTAAGTTGTTTTCGTATTTTTTTAAATTGACTGTACTTAGTTATTAATTAATTACAGATTTGTGCAAAAGTATTAATTAGATATAGTTATATGTAAATAAATAAGAAAATTATTTTACATTACGTTTTATTTAGATATTTCCCTACTATCAAGTAGGTACGTACACATTAATTAGATATTAACTACCTAAACAGCTAATTACAATTAAAGGTGTAGGTAGGCGTTTTTCATAAAGTCAATATCTAATAAAAAAATAATTGTTCATCAGTTTCTCTACTTTTCACATTCTTCTAAGCTCTAGACATAATTTTTCTGGATAATTATATGGACTAGTAATATCATCTATTCATCTAACTATTTATGTGTCTCGGCGAGGGTATTATTTGTGTATTTATTTATCACAAATATTTGTTCCTTGGTCATGGCTGTCTATCTACTCTATCTATTTAAGTACCTATATGTATCTATGTATTATATGTATAAATCGTCGCCTGGTACCCACATCACAAGCCTTAATTGAGCTTACCGTGGGACTAGGTCGATTTGTGTTAAGATGTCCCAAGATATTTATTTATTTATTTATTTATGTAGTGTTAAAAGCTCACAATAGTCACAATCCCAACTATGGTCCGAATCTAACTGGAATATCTTTTCGAATTCAAGAGTAGGTGTAATTCTTAATTCAGTGCAGTTCTTAAGCAAAAAGCCACACTGTTTCGAAACAAACTGTTTTGTCCATTAATTTCAGATCGCCAATTTTTTGTACCCTAGAGTGCAAAGTATTATTTTTTTATCTTTTTTACAGGTCGTGTATTTTGTTTTAAAAGCAATTCTGTCTAAAAATGCAATGCACATTTTTGTCATTGAACGTGTGCGTTTAAAAAGCACGTTGCTTTTAATCAGTTTTGAAAACATGAATCACATAATTACTTCGTAGATAGTATTTCATTTAATGTAAGTACATACATCATCCGCCTATGATAGTCCACTGCAGGACCTAGGCCAGGCCTCTCCTATTAACTATGCGTGTTGCGTAGAGACACTAGAGACGCATTAGGAGGTAAATGCCCATAATCGCCACGCTGGGCACGCGGATTGGCGATCGCAGTAATTTGTGCACTATGATGACGCTGCTGCCCATCATCAATCTTTTATCAAATAATGGTCAGTGACACTTCAATCCATTAGTCGACTCTTACGACACCCGCAGGAGGAATTGGGGTGGTGACAAATGTATTCTTACATTTCTTACTGCCGTCACCACACGGCCCATTTAATATACCTAAATTTAAATAATATAAACATAGTTGCTTCATTTATATTTCTTATTATTTGTTGATTACTTTTTAATTAAGATCTCTTTTGTTTAGTTTTGATGTTTTTGTTTTTTTTTGCTTGCGTTTTTCATATTTCCTCGCTTAAGTGTGGTAAAAATTGGCAGTAAAGTTTGTCGCACTCTCATGCCTTAAAACCCTCGCAGCGCTCAATATTCAAATCTGTCACCTGCTCGGGTTAGTTTATTAGCACGAGTGTAAAGGTGCATTCAGATCAAACGAGCATTCGCTATTCTAACCCCCTACTCTACGAAATTCGATCGTTACAAAAAACGTGATTCGTTGATTTCGTAGTGTGGGATAGAATAGCGAATATGCTCGTTTGGTCTGAATGCACCTTTAAACAATCATTTTGTTCCCTAATAAAACAAATAACTATTACAGTCTTTAATGAGCTTTTATTGTTGTTTACACACCCTGCAGGCCTGTTCACTTTCTCATCGGCGCCCCACAATACGTTTTTTGTTCAATTTGTGCGTTATCTGAATTGCTACCACACGACACGCCGGGCTCAGGACGCCACAGACTGGCGTTTTCTGGCTTGTCTGGCGTTTTATACGCCACGTCTGGCGTTTTGCACGCCCGTCTGGTGTTTCTATTTGGCTGTGTGTTCAACCTTGGTTCTTTATTCTTTATTCCTTCTTTATTCTTTATTCAATAACAAACATGTAAAAAACAGCTTACGCCAAGACATTACAAATGTGGAATTATCAACATAACAACATAACATAATTCTAGTAGTTATTTATAACATTTTATGTCAAAATAATGAAAAAGAAAAATTATAGGGTACAGTAGCAAGTTTATAGGTTTTTAAAAGCAACGTCCGAGTGAATTACCTATGGTTGCAGGCGTCCATAGGACACGGTAGCTGCTTACTATCAAGCAGGTCGTATTCTTGAGGGCGACCGTCGTAGTATTAAAGAGAACAGTATTTTTTATTTTTATAATACTCCTAAATGGTGGGAATGTAGATAAATATCACCTTGGGGAAGGGAGGGGTCTAAAGTAGCCCAAAATTGTATGACGTGATTAACGGACAAGACTTTACAATAATTTACATTATTGTAAATTATTGTAAGGGCTTGGGGCCGCGTGGTGACGGCAGTAAGAATACATTTGTCACCACCCTAACTCTTCCTGCGGGTGTCGTAAGAGTCGGCTAAGGGATTGAAGTGTCACTGACCATTTTTGATAACGATTGATGATGGGCAGCAGCGTCATCACTGTAGACACATTACTGCGATCGCCAATCCACTTGCCCAGCGTGGCGATTATGGGCATTTACCTCCTAATGCGTCTATACGCATAGTTTAATAGGAGAGGCCTTCGTCCAGCAGTGGACTGTCATAGGCTGATGATGTATGTATGTATGATGTAAGGGCTTGTTAGAAAGACACCACTTGCTTGATAGTTTCTGTGCCTCCTAGCCCCTATTTCACCATGGTGACAAGTGTGACAGTTGTAAAATTACCGGTTCTCCCATTGCAGGCGTCCATAGGCTACGGTTACCACTTACCATCGGACGATCCGTGTGATCGTTTGCCACCGACATCAAATATATAGCAAGAACTTTAAAAATCAACAATAAATACAGATTTTTTAGCGAAGCAAAATTATTAGGTATTGTCAAAAAAAACACGACAATTGTAGCGAAATTCCGACACAGGTCGAACATGTCAAGAATTCACGAAAATTGTTCTAAGCCACATCTCGAAAAGTAATAACAAAAATTTTATTAAAGACGTAATATTTGTTAGTAATTTTATGTTAATGGCAAATAAGCACAGGACCGTCCGATAGTAAGCGGAAGCCGTGGCCTACGGAGGCCTGTGATGTCAGTAACAGTGATATGAGTGATATTTTACATTCCGCACCATGGTGAAATAGCGACCTGTTCTTTCTGACATTCATGCAATGCAATACAATACATCATCATCATCATTAGCCTATGATAGTCCACTGCTGGACGTAGGCCTCTCCTATCAACTATGCGTATAGACGCATTAGGAGGCAAATGCCCATAATCGCCACGCTGGGCAAGCGGATTGGCGATCGCAGTAGTGTGTCCAGTGTCCACTATGATGACACTGCTGCCCATCATCAATCTTTTATAAAATAATTGTCAGGACACTTCAATCCCTTAGTCGACTCTTACGACACTCGCAGGAGTTGGGGTACAATACAATACATACATTGCTATAATTCTTTATTGCACGTCAAACACATGTCCAAAACATATAATAAAAGTACATGTTTGAAAGAGGTAAATAAAAGGTGGTCTTATCGCTAAAGAGCGATCGCTTCCAGACAACCTTTGGGTAGAGGAGATAAGAAAGTAAAAGTTGACAGTAGGTGGTGCAAAACTGAGAAAGGAGGTATGATGCTATAAAGAATGTAGAATAAACACAAAATACAATAAAATATATATATATATTTTTTTTTATACCACGTCGGTGGCAAACAAGCATACGGCCCGCCTGATGGAAAGCAGTCACCGTAGCCTATGGGCGCCTGCAACCTCAGGGTGTCGCGTGCCGCGCACCCGGCAACATGCGCGTTGCCGACCCAATAAAAATAACGTTGGCACAAAAAAGTGGCTCGACTCCACCTGATCGTAAGTGAAAAGTAGAGCCCAAATCGCGGCGGCAATGAACAGGAGACAATCAGTAACCTGTTAGTTGCCACCGCCTTGCTGGCCCGCTAGATGCTGGTAAATACACCGGCTGACCCCGAAACACGGCAAACACGAAGGTAAGTCATTTCACGGGCGTTTACACCGAATGTACGGTGGTAGCCAACCAGGCGGGTACTAGTAAAAATACCCTACCACCGGCTGAGAAGCTGGATACTCAGTATTTCCCTTAGTCGACTCCTACGACACCCACGGAAGAGAGGGGCGGTGATTTTTGTATTCTTACTCCGTCACCGCACGGATAAATAATTACATAAATACCGGCAGTAAGAATACATTTGTCAGCACCCCAACTCCTCCTGCGGGTGTCGTAAAAGTCGACTAGGGGATTGAAGTGTCACAGACCATTATTTGATAAAAGATTGATGATGGTCAGTATATTATTTATTTATTATTAATAACACAATTAATTTAATACTACTTATATAACATAATCAATAATATAAAAAAATACATATAAAATAAAAGAACCTACAAATAAAAAATCTCGCCCAAATCGCTGCCAATGGGCAGTGTGCCCAGAAGGCTGGCCGCATTGCCACGTTGTATGGCAATGCTTATTCGCTGAGCGAAATATTGACCAGCCCTCTGGTCAGCAGCGTCATCATAGTGGACACATTTCTGCGATCGCCGATCCGCTTGCCCAGCGTGGCGATTATGAGCATTTACCTCCTAATGCTTCTATAACGTCCAGCAGAGGACTATCATAGGCTGATGATGTATGTAAGGTAAGGTGGGGTAAGATGAAAAGGGTTTTTTAAAAGGGGTAAGACAAAAAATCGTCCTTCTGGCACAGTATTAACGACGACTTTCTGTCTTACCCCCTCAAAAAAACCTTTTCATCTTACCCCACCTTACCTTATGTACAATCAACAACACACCTGTGAACACAGGCAAAGTGCCAAAAATATGTAAACAGAACTTTATTGCCTGGACATAAAGGTGTGTATACATATTTCTGGCACTTTGTCTGTATCCACAGCTGTGTTGTCGATTGTACATAAATATATTTATTAAATATTACTGTACTGTGAGCGAGGTGCATAGAAAGCAAGTTACGTTAAGGAGCATTCAGACCAAAAGAGCATTCGCTGTTCTATCTCCCACTCTACAAAATCAACGAATCACGTTTCGTGTAACGATCGAATTTCGTAGAGTAGGGGAATAGAACAGCGAATGCTCTTTTGGTCTGCATGCACCTTTAGCGATGACTGCGGTGTGACGTTTGGTATGGATATGAACACAGATCGGCGCCGGCGCCTCGATAACAGCAACACGTGTTGTCTCGCGAAGAATGCAGCGGGAATCCGTCAAGCGCGAGCGGCCGCGTTTTTGCTGGGTCTCGTACAATCGCCATCTGACGTGTTTCGCGGTTCGCAGTAGGCCTTCAGATGGCGATTGTACGAGACCCAGCAAAACGAGAAGATCTTGCGGCCCTACCGCGAAAAACAAAATTCGTAAATTTCTAGGATTTGTCTCTCTCACTCTGATGAGGCCTTCGTTGAAGTGACAGAGAAAAAACCTCGAAATGTTCGAATTTTCGCCGTAGTAGGCCTGCTCTTTCATAATATATATATATATACTACTGTACTACGCGTCGAGCTTTGGCCGAGGGTACTCCGGACTAGGACCCTCTTAATGGGTTGGTTTGTTTTTTAATTGCTCGGCATCTCCCTTACCTTGTTAACTACAGTGTAGTGACTACACTTGGCACTGTTGGAAAAAAATACGCTGGAATCAAAACGTTCCTTAAAATAGCAAATTAATCGTATTTTCTAATCTCGCCTAGAGAAAAAAATCTGTTAAAAAATACAAAAAGTGGGTCGAAAAATGGTACACTGCCAATTTAAGGGGTAAGTACGATTTCCTCATCTCCAAAGCGACTCTTACGGGTCACTTTAAGAATTATTGGTAAACTGCGGAACCCCAAAAACAGCAGTAACGTCCCCATCGCTGAACCTGCCTGGGAATCGAACCCCACCTGCCCTTAAAAGCTTTTACAATTTTATGGGAAGCGTGCGCGGTTTAAAACTTTTTTTTTCATGAAACTATTCGTTTTTCTTGAAACTAATGGTCGTAAAATTTTAAGCTGAGATTAAGTAATTACTGTTCAAGGTTTAATTGTTTTAAGAAGTTATTAAAAGTGGGTATAAAATTAAGGACTTTGTCGCCTGTAAATTTCATTTTATGTTTTATTTAATTGTGTAATGTGTGTTTTACTTTCGTTGACGCATTTTAAAGAAAGGATCAGAAACTAAGTATCAATTACAACGACTTAACCTAGACTAGCTGGTGCACCCGACTTCGTCTGCACACATATGTACAGGCGATCATAACTATTTTAAAGACAAACTGGTCTTAATCGTGTAAACTTACGTTTTATTATATTATATATTGGATGTTGTGAGTGTTGTGTGTAGGCCTAGTGACAACCCTAGCCTAAGAGTGAATAATCAAGATCAAGTGCGGGTAGTTCGAAAAACCCGCGCAGCTCGAAGGTGCTGATACATTCTCTCGCCAGTCTGCCTGCGACCACGGGTGTAACATCATGCCCAAAACGTCAGGATATAATTAAACATAAGTTTACGCGATTAAGACCCGATGAGTGATAATCGTGAAAGTTTAAGTAAATAGATCATAACTATCAGTGGATAGTCATAGGACATAGGGTCCTTTTTCGGCTGTCAAACTATCTCCATACCAAATTTCAACAAATTCGGTCCAGCGGTTTTAGCGTGAAGAGGTAACAGACGGAGAATTACTTTCGCATTTCTAATATTAGTATGGATATATTTTATTGGCAAGAAAAAGGTACACTACACCAATCGTCAATAGAATCTTAAAAATGTAAGCTATGGCTGACTTAATTTCCTTAGCATTGATGTATTTGACACAATGACACATATCGTGAAACTAAAATGCAGAACTTTCTCAATATTGCGGAAATATACTCGGAAATTTTCAAGAATTTCCAGGAGAATTTAAGCATTAGTTCTCATTGAGAATGTTTCCATGAGAACTCATAAAAAAGTGTTATGAAGAATATTGGATTGTATTGTAAACAAGGCATAGAATTTACCTTAAAAGGCATTATATGTTTAGGTACAATGGTTTTGGCATGATTAGATTGTTTGTAAAATTCAAATTGCCGAGAACGTTCTATATAGAAATTTCGCAACTTATGAAACTTCTCCTCGGTGCATTGTTACGTGAAACACGTTCGCTGATATATTTTTATTACCTACGTTAATACTAATAAATATCAATAATTTTAACTGAAAACGTATGTGAACTCGAGGGATAAGGTTTTATGTTTGTAAAAAAACAAGACTGTGTTCCAAAAGTGTTTAGATTTGTTTACATTTTTTGTTTTCTACTGACATATTCATATTCATTTACTCATAAAATTAAAAAATGTACATGTCAAAAATAATAAAATAAAATTAGGATGTCCATTAATTAATTTACGGAACGGATATAGGTAGGTATTATTATGATATGACCCTACTTTAAGTCCTTGTTATATACAATATCTCGTAGGCAGTCCTTGCTTTTGGGTCATATTATTTCAGCGTTTCAACCGCCTCATTTTCGTGGTCACATTTTCTAAGAGTTGGCTGATGGTAAATTTCGGTTATTTGATAGATGTCCCGTAGGTACATTTACAAGAGAACCGAAGTTAAAATAATCAGCCGTATCGCGAAAAGTGTGACCACGAAAATGACTCGGAACAAACGCCCAACCCATTTATTTTCAGGCCGAAAATTTTCGAATATGAAAATGAAGTCTCATCATCATATCAGCCGAAAGACGTCCACTGCTGAACATAGGCCTCCCCCAAAGATTGCCACAATGACCGGTCCTGCGCCACCCGCATCCAGCGGACTCCTGCGACCTTCACCAGGTCATCGGTCCACCTTGTGGGGGGCCTACCCACGCTACGCCTTCCGGTACGTGGCTGCCTGAAAAAAAATGAAGTCTACCTATCTAAATCAAGTATCTGAGAAGATAGTAGAATGATATTATTAACTAGCACAATAATATCTGACAGACAGGAGAGCCGTAGCAGACATTCATAATTGTAGCAGCTAAATACAGCCCGCAGCGCAATCTGTTAGATAACTCAGTGACGTCACCGTCTAGCATGTCTGCCCGTTTGTATCCCCAATATTTATCCCTATTTCTGACTTTCCCTAAAATTATGGTTCCTAATGTCCGTTTATTGAAGTTCTGCATGAGAGGATATTAATTAATTATATGTATGTTATTAAATTTTCTTAGTTTTGTTTTTAATGTACTTTGTCAAACAACGCATTGGTTTAAGCTGTAATGTTGTATGATGTCTATTAAACAAATAAACAAATATGTTTATCGTTGAAGTACAAAATAATGGTGGTCTTTTTTTTATTAATACACGACTTTTGAGGTTTTGAGAACGTGCATTGGTTTTTTGTCTTTCATGTTTAATAAGATTTTTAAGGTTATTTAACCTTCAGAAACTTATTAAACTTATCAACAAGGTTATTTATTTTATAAATATAAAATAAACGTCAGTGATTTTCATATAGATACAACATTTATGAGTAACCCAAAGTTTTTGAAAACATATTGAGGATAACTTAAAATAATAAGTACTTACCTGTTGCGGAAACCTAGAAATATGCTATTCGTAAAAAGCGACCGAGAACATGTCGGGCCATCGGGGCCATGGTCAATGCAGTGTTCCGCCGTATCATTTAGCACTTCCGTAATATTTTTAATTTCAGTGATATTCGAATTATATCTTAAAATCCCCAATGTGCGGAGTAATACTACCCCTACCCTACCCCTACCCCAGCGGCCCACACGAAATGTCTCGTATCTCGCAAACTACGTATAGGTACATGTAATTTCTAATTAGGTACTTAGGGTACATGATGGGTACACATCACCACTAGAAATCGAGCTTAATCGGCGTTGATATGGCTGAAGGCTGGAGAAAGTCAAACTTTATTGTTCCGATAATATGTTTTTAAATCAGTAAAGTAGAAATCATATTTTACGATTCCGTAGGATGAAAAAACAAAAAAATATTTTCCTAGGTACCTACCTAAATCTACCTATTACATGAGTTTAATCGTTTAATTATATTTATAGTGCGACCAACTGGTTTAATCAATAAAAAAATATCTAAAATTGATTCCCCGAACTATCTTGCCTCATAGAGCAAGAATGCACGGCCGAGTCATACATTCATACATTGCATGATGTATGGTGCACGTGTTTGATGTATTAATATTGGGGCTTTTAAGGTTATCGCCGGGGCGAGGTGATCTGGCCCGATAGTCCGATACCATGCCCCGGCGCACATCCACACGGGGTATGGGTATGGGTTATATACATGATTTATTGTTTATTTATTTGCATTCATCAACAATAACATATGTATAAGTTACATGAACCCTGAGGGGTGTTGCAATTTACATTAATACTTATGCCTATTAATAGTTTTACATTTTAAAATTACATTAGTACTAACTACTAACTGCCCATAGGTACTGTTATGAGAGAGAGTTTAGTTAGTTTAACTAACGAGGTAGCCATATTCAAACTAGGGCTTGCATTCTGGAATTCCGGAATTTCGAAATATCGGAATTTCGGACCAATTTTGCTGTTTTTACAGTTCCGGAACTGACACAGCTAATATCGGAATTCCGGAATTGAAAAAAAAGTGTTTTTATTACATGGATAAACATAAAATATCAACACAATTATGATAACTAGGAACAGAATATAGAATACAAAGCCACCACAAGATATAGCCATAAGTAGTTTGCCACAAATTGTATTGTTTTCTTTTCTGTAAAATAAACTGTGTTTACTCAATACTAGGTACTACTAAACCACGAAAACTGGCCAAGGTAAGCAACGATCCTGTACCAGAATTAATTATCAATTGGGTTGCAATTATTTAACGTTATTTTTCTTTTAGCCCTTCGATAATTATACGCTATTTACATATGTCGAAGAATCGTAACCTTTGACTTAAGTCTCCACTTGGTCTAATATCAAGTAGCATTCCAATAAAGTAAAATATTGGTATTTGTAATTAAAGTTATTTTAACAGTGTATTCCTGACCACATTTAGAAACTATAATGTCATATAAACTTTTCTGGATATAGCCTAGTTATAGAGTTATTACCAATTGAAAAAAAATATTGTTGTTCCTCAGTACGAAAGGTTTTTTTTAACGGCGTTGGTGCCATTATGAAAAATAGTCTCGCTAACCTCATTAATAGATGTCAAAAAGTGAGAAATAATACCTTTAAAAAATGAGGTTTCGTAAAAAAACGTCAATACTAATTTTAAGTGCTAGTTTTATAACATATACTTTTTATGTTAAAATACATTCAAAAATAGTAAAAAATTAAATTAAATTTTTTTAATGACAAAACTCATATAATATTTATTGTTTGTTTTTACATCAAATATGCGTGGTTAAAATCTTTTGGGTTTTAAGAGCCCACGGTGTATACACCGTGTTTTTATTGATTTCCGTTAAATTAAAGGGATGATTATATTGATTATTTAGGTCAAAAATGATAAATTTTTCAAGAAACTAGTATCTTAACTTTTACTGTTATTGAGTTATTAAAAAAAATAAGTTTAATGAATGAACAAGTGTAGTACAAACTTTATTACATCCTAATGTTACTTATTTTGACGTGTGCCGTCAGGCACCTGAGATCTTATTCTTAAGGTTTTCTCACACTTGCCATTTCAATTATTATTACTGGTCGGAACTATGGGTGCAAAACTTTACCAAAACTTCTCAAGTGGATTTGACATAGCACATACATCCATAAAATATACATATTTACACACTCTCACATTGTAAGTTGAAGATTCCGAGGTAGGGAATAAAATTGGATACAGATTTTTCAATAATTTTCGTATTTTTCTTGGCTAAAGTGTTCCCATATGTCAATTTTAAAGTTTTGTTAAAGTTTTGCACCCATAGTTCCGACCCCTAATTATTATCTATGAAAACAAAAGCCTATATACCAGGCAACTACTATTAATGTCCCAATTAACCTGTCCAATTTAACGGAAATCAATAAGACACAGTGTCTAATGACTAATGTTTCTGATGCGAATTACCATACCTATAAGTACTAAGTATTTGGTATAAGAACGTAACCTTAATTTATTGATGAACAATACAATGTGCCCATGAGGAAAGGGAAAAAATTAACAGCGGATTTATGATCAGATTTGAAGTTCCAAATGTCGTATAAAGTTTACCGGATGCCATCTATTTTAAGAGAAAATGTCTTGAATTACCGTTTTAGACCGTTACGCATTTTAGGTAACGATATTGTAGATTTCTCTGTGTTGCCTTAGTCAAGACCAACAACAGAAAAGTCACACTTAATTGACAAACATCAAAAAGACAAACAATCTTTCATTTTTATTACCTAAAACATTAAAATGCATTTTTTGCGATAGTTTCATTAATTTAATAGCATACTTTTTTAAGTAGTGCAGCATTCAAAATCTTCTTGCTTATCCTATCTTCGTGCTTCTAGGCAGGAATATGCTGTTAAAATTTTTCTCTTTCCTCATGAGCATCTTGTACACAAATCGTATTGAAATTTTACGTTTTATTTGAATAATACCTAGTTTTACAAAATTTTCGTTAGTTCCGGAACTGGTTCCGGAATTCCGGAATTGAAATATAATATCGGAAATCAGTTCCGGAACTGAAAATGGTCCGATATTGCAAGCCCTAATTCAAACCATCTAAGCTCCTCCACGAAACTCAGCGTCACTTTCAGGTTGCTAAATGCCTCCTTTAGTGTGTTTGGAGTCCCTAACTGCCTACTCTTGTATACTTCTACCTGTTTATATTCTAGAAGAATATGTTTTGTTGTTTCCTCTTCTTCCATGCAGGTCCTGCTCGTAGGGCTGTCTGTTTTGCCCATGTTGTGAAGGTGTTTGTTTAATGT
>JALPQI010012670.1:0-35571 GCA_025490895.1 Thaumatotibia leucotreta | reverse complement strand
TAATAAAACGCGTTAATAATTATACTGCATTTCATTAGCCCAAAGGGGGTAAAATTACCCACTGGAAAAAGCTGATTACTTCTAAAAACGCAAATCAAAATACCTAAATAACAAAATAATTTGATTTGTTTCGCAAACACTTGTTACGGTATGCTGTCATTCAACATCTAATAAAACTCATTTAAATTAGTAAATTTCTGTGTCCGCTTCCCTTTACCACATATTTTCGTTACGTAACATAAAAAATACGTTACGTTTTGTAAAAATGTAACGTATTCGTAACACAAGTGTAACGTATATTTGGAAAAAGGTTGATTATCTTGGTAAATAATTGCAATCTGAACATAATAGTACATGCTACTGACGTTTAAAACTGAACCCTTTCGTATGAAAAAACAGCCGTTTAATAATAATCACTACTTACCGTGAAAATCACACTACCACTTTAGACGTTTTTTGCTAAAACTTTCGCCGCGTGCACTGTGACAACCATTTGATAACGAATTAATGGGAGTGAGTGTGCTAATGGGTGTCGCCCTACTAGAATAAGAGTTGCTAGTGTCGATAAACCTACCAACATTGGCTTAAATATGACCTTAAAAAAGCGTTACGAAAGTATCGTAACGTAAGTTTGGAATTGGTGACCCAAAAAGTAAAGGGAAAGAAAACAGTAAAATTGTTCACATATATTAAGTCCTTAATGAACGAAACAATCGTTTATCATGATAATTTGGTTTAAAAACAAACATTTAATGCTGACAAGTCTAATAATATATAAAAAAAAGATATTAAGTACTCGTAGTCGAAAAAATTACTCGACTTTCGTTACGTTTTTGGCAGAAATATTTATTTATTAATTTTAAATAAAGAGCAAAATTAGTTATTTCATCTGATTACATGTAACTGAGCAAAGGGGAATATTTTAAAATTGATCAGAGTTCTCTAGATGTTATCAGTTTTTTTTAATGAGCAAGACAAATTTTAAGCTCCGAATTCGTCAAAATCCGCGGCCTTACCCATACATATTTTTGTACTTATATATTATTGTTCATATTACAATTGCAAATATTTATTGATATGAAAGTAAATTGAATATTTTCTGATCTTCTTTTTTTAAATAACCTAAGATTATTAAGAATTTTATTTGTTCAGATTCTATTTTTAGATTTTATCGATTATTGTATACCGCGTGTATATTATATATCTGGTCTATCTGATCACATGTATGATATATAGTATCTGATCATATGAATCGGAATGGGTAATCATTTTTACAAGTGTCATTAGGTAATGATCTCATTACCAAAGACGATATAGGTAATTTTCACTAACCGGGACTAAACAACTAACCCAGTTCACTCACGTTAAAAGTTTATATCATATGGAATTTGACAATCAATTGTTAAACGTTTACTTCATAAATCATCAATACCATATCAGCCAAAAGAAATCCACTGCTGAACATAGGCCTCCCCCAAAGATTGCCACAATGACCGGTCCTGCGCCACTCGCATCCAGCGGACTCCTGAGACCTTCACTGTCCACTTTGTGGGGGGGCCTACCCACGCTGTGCCTTCCACTTGCGAGGCCGCCGCATTAGCCATCGGTTCTACTTGCAATGTGCCCCGCCCACTGCCACTTTAGTTTAGTGATTCGGAGAGCTATGGAGCTATACTTTGGTTCTGCTGCGGATCGTCTCATTTCTAATACGACTTCGCAGAAAGAGTTTCAGTACCGTATGTCATCACTCTTTTAAATCTTTGATCAGTGTGTGTTGCCACACTGATCAAATACTTTTGTCTTCAAGAACTGCGGAATATTGGACGAAAAGATGTGTCGTAGCTTCCCAAACGCTGCCCAACCTAGTCGGATTCGATGATTGACCTCTTACTCAAAGTTGGACCTACCTAACTGGGTAGCTTGTCCTAGGTATATTATAGTCGTCTACACCTTCGAGTTTAGTCTCCGATTGTAACGGGAGTTTTCGTCTTATCCATGTTCATCCTAAGACGAACTCGCACGAAAGCGCTACAGAGGTCATCGTACTGAAATCTTCCAAGGTCTCAGCCAAGACCACCGTATCATCAGCGAATCAAAGGTGAGTGAGGTACTCGCTGTTTATGTTGATACTCACCTTTTCCAGTCCAGTCTTAAAGACATCTTCCAGTGCAGCGGTAAACAGATTAGAGGAGATGACACCTCTTTGCCTGACTCCCCGCTGCAGTATAATATGCTTCAAGCTCTGGTCTTGGAGTCGGATTGAGTGGCGCTTTCGTACAAACACCTCGACATTTCGACATAGCGGTAGTCTACTTGGTACCGTTAAAGAGACTGTACTACTGCCCAGAGTTTCGATCAAATCGAAGGCCTAGGGGGGTTACCATGACGTACTAATGCGATTCAGTTAGGTTCTGGGAAAGGGGCACTGATACACGACTCGTATAGCCTTGTCCCTTTCTCGCGACCTAAATTAAACCGCATTAGTACGTCATGGAAACCCCCCTTATCGTAGTCCACAAACGCTAAACAGAGGTGCAGGTTATACCTATTCCTTGGTCTTCTGTATAACATTTACGAAACGCCAATTCGGAAACCGGCTTGTTCGGGAGGCTGGAAGTCATCAAGCCTGCGTGCAAGACGATTCGTAATGACTCTTGAAAACATCTTATAAATATGGCTCGGAAGTGAGACGGATCAGTAGTTCTTCAATAAGGCGTTGTCACCTTTTTTCAAGAACAGTACCACCACTCTTCTGTTCCATGCGTTCTCCCTTCCAGAGTTGAACAACTTCTGAAGGGCCATAAGGATTGGTTTACCACCTGGCTTCAGATGCTCCGCTATAATTCCGTCTTCCCCAGACGCCCTAATATCACATAGGCTGATGTCTCGGATATCCTCTATAACTGTAGTGCCGGGTCAGTCGCTTACTTCATAAGAAATTTATCAATTATCAAATTCCGTGTGAAATAAACGTTTAACCCGGGTTGCTTGGTTAACCCAGGTTGATGCAGTTTGCCCTAACAGACATTATGGAGTATTTTGTTTACGCAAAATCGCTAAATTCCCGCAGTAGAAACGTACTGTCAACAATAAGTCAAAGCAACGTCCCTTTTTTATTCGAGGTACGCGACAGGCGCAATTTTTTTACAACTTATTTTTGCATGGAAAGTTCCAAAAAGTATATATTTTTAAAAACTACAATAAATATGCTATCTTGTAGTATTTTTTTTATTTTCATATATTTATTTGGTAATACTTATATAACGCAACAATCAAAATAAAAACGGTGATTATTTTACCTTTATAGCAATAATTATTTTTTTATATATGTAAATCCTCATGTTTATTATCAAAAATGAATTCCCCGTGTCTGTTTTATATGAAAATGATACCAAACAATGAATAGTAGGCCTAAATATTAGACGAAAAATTTTTAAACATAACCCTTCCGTTTGCACATTCACCCCCCTCCCCCCTCGTTCAGGGGGGGAATTGGTTTTCCCTCCACATCTATTTTTTCTTTTTTTTATACCCTCTAGCTCTGGTAAAAAATACAAAACTGTAACTCACAGCGCACAATTTTTTCGATTTGGACCTCTACTACATCAGTGTATCAAAACGATGAAAATACCAAAATGTTAAAACAAATATCGATAAACCGGAGACCTCGGATCGCTCGAAATTAAAATATTGCCACCCGTAAACTCTACATAACATAACCTACTCATTATTCATCAGCAAGATTAAATAAGAGTGTAATGGAATATTACCTTTTTCCCATGCAGCTCTGTGTCCAAAATGGATGACGCATGGCTGTCCCAATAGGGAGGGACCACCAACGTCGAGCATCTGGTCACCACGAGTTTCAGGATTTTCATTGCTTCTTTGTAGTTGTTTCCGTCCTATGAAATAATAAACTGATTGATAACTAACAGATGACACAACCGGATAAATATATCCGATAGATCAGTACGCTTTATGCCCAGGCATAGAAAAGAAAAGGACAGCTAAAATTTATCTGTATAACTGTGTTATTCAGGACTCCCAGGATCCGAAATAATATTAAAGAAAATACTGGGCAGGTAAAGAGTAAATAATATTTTCTCAAACATGCAATGAAATGTTGTTAATGTTGTTTACGTGCCTAAAAAGTGGCCTAGAAGTACCTCGTTGCCGGCCTAGGCCGGCAAGTGCCTCTTTTTTATTTAATTTTCATTTGACATAGGGTTGTGACCTGGCATCTTGGCTTTTAGCCAATAATTATCTGTAAGTAACATTAGTATAAAAAAAATGATTGGCAAATTTTTGTATTTATAATTAGGTATTTAAATTACATAATTTAAAATAAATGTACAATAACTACTCAAAATAATATTTAAAAAGCAGTATTATACGGCGCGATCTGTCGGCCCCGATCACCGCATGCGATTAATTGGACCCAACCGACCTCGTCGTCTAATACCGCTTTTAAAAAGTAAAAATTTGCAACTTTGAAACAGGTCAATCTTAAAAAAAATGAGGTGTCGGTGTCGTATTTGACTTTTGTTGTGTTTCAAAGACTTAGTTATGTAGTTGACTTATAATTTCTTAGAAAGAAGATACATTTATTTGTTTCATTTCATTGCATGTTTGAGAAAAGCATTATACATACCTCGGCCATGAAGTGACGGGTTGCCGTCCGAATATGTATGCGGCCTCGCTTCGCTCGGCCGTCTACATATATTCGGCCGGCAACCAGTCACTTCCCGGTCTCGGTAGTAATGTACTATTGCATTTTCTAATTAACGTGTGCAACGTGTAGGATTGTATAGATTTTAGTGTAGTAAAGATTTACCCCGTTATTTATAAACGTATTTTAATTTAGCAAGCTGCTAAGTATTGTTTGTCCTTTTCTGTACTATCAATATGTCTACAAGACCAAAAGGCAAAACAATACTTAGCGGCTTGCTAAGTTCGGAGACGTTTATGAATAAGGAGCTTAGAGCACATTGTTCTTACCCCTAAATTGGCTAGTTACAAAAAAAATCGCGCGTTCTAGCCTCCTCGCCCTTGTGTAGAAAATTCTGTCTTAAAAAAATACAAAAAGGGGGTCGTCCTTTGTGATGAACATTGCCAATTTAAGGGTTATCAGGAGCAGTTTGAAATAGGACTCTAATAGCATTATATTGTTGACAAAAACCTCCTTTACTTTTATTTGGCTCCTAATATTGGCTGCCATAAAGCAAATGCGTAAATCTGCAGAATCGCAAAGTAAGATTACTCGTATACTGACGTCAATGAACTTGGCGACGACGCGCAGCAGGTCCGCGTTGACGGGCTGCGCGGCGGGCGCGTTCAGTTCCACGTAGTATAGCATGCAGTGGAGCACCGCGAGGATCGGCAGCTGCAGGCTCGCTGACCCCTGTACCACATACGTTTCACATGAGTTTATGGGTAAATCAGGATTCTATGGGCTGTCCTGTACAAAAACATGTGTATTCCGATAATTTGAGTTCTCTACCAAGGTACCAGTTAATATAATTTTTGAACAAATTTTTACTCACGAGGTCACGAGAGCGATTTTGAGAAAAACCGCGTTTGTATGGGAGATCGGAGAAATTTTCGTGGAATGCACCATAAACTTTTTTGTCTGTTATGTATGCCATGATTATCGTGGTCTGACGCTGGTTTTATGCAAAATTATGCTACTTGAATTATGCAAACATGCATATAGTCCATGTTTTGCAGGTTGCCCATTAAGGAAAGGGCATATAAACACCGGAAAAATGCCTATAAGTGACAAATTTTATTGCAAGAATTTACTCGTATTTTCAGCTCTCTTTCTGTATGGCACTTTATATCACAACACAACTGTTTTTCGTTCCTATCAACTACATAAAAAAAAACAGTTTAACCATATACCTTTTCTAACACCTCGACGAGGAAGGCCAGCATCTGCAGCGAGAGATGCGAGTAGGTGTCCCACAGGTACTTGACGACGCACTTGGTCCACTGGAAACTCTCTTTGCTGAAGGTCCGCCGCGAGTATAGCGTCATCACCGTCCCGAGGTTCTCCAGCTTTTTGCTCTTCTCCGCTGTGAACTGACCAACAACATGTTTGATACAGTTACTGTGGATTAGACCCATATCACTGGCTGTGTGACTCAAACTTATATATATAATGGCTTACGAGGTTGTGTCATAAAAATATATTTCGGTACAAAATACATACATTTCATATACCAGATTGAGTAACCATCGATATGTTTAAACATGAATGAGTGAAAACTCTGTAATTTTCGAAGAAACTTTACAGTTATGCTCACCACTAAGCTACAACTTTGATATATGTTGCAGGAATACAATAAAATTCCACGAATATATATTAGATCCCTAAAATGTGGAAAATTATCAAAATCGTGAGGATTTTAAATTGTAATTTTCAGAACACGTGATCAGTTTACGGTAAACACCCCATGTATTTCAACATACATAAACGTCACCGAGCTAACGTAACCGTTATTTGTCAGCGAACGTAAATGTTACTTGTCAATAAAGATATGCCTACAGATGCCACGTTGTGGGCACAACATAATACAGGACACCTTAAGGTTCCGTTAGCGGTCAAACTATTTTGAGATAGCTGACAGCAGAGTCCGGATTCCAGAGTGCGTATCCAAGATGCCAATCGCTAATGCTTGTGAACGAGAGGTAACTAACTGTCTTTGTTGCATTAATAAGAAACAGTGACAGAGAGAGAAAACGACGATTCGCTACTGAGCGTTAGTGATTGGCAACTTGGTTACGCGCCCAGTAAACTCACTATGAGCATTACTCGACCGTACATAATATAGCGATGTGGCAGGCGGCGTCCTCGTAGTGTAGCAACATGTATGGCAGCAGCGCCACCACCGTCATGGGGAAGGCCAGCGACTGCGTGGGGTCGATGACCGGCATCCAAGAGTGGGATCATGTCCGACAGCACGGGGTTCCACTAGACTGCCTAGTAGCATTACCGGGTACATACCTGAGCGATGTGGCAGGCGGCGCGCACGCACAGCTCGTTGGCGTCCTCGTAGTGCAGCAACATGTATGGCAGCAGCGCCACCACGGTCATAGGGAAGGCTAGCGACTGCGTGGGGTCGATGACCGGCAGCTCCAGGAGTGGGATCATGTCCGCTAGCACGCCTACGACCGGCTCGTATGTGTTCGGGTGCGTACAGCCCTGAAAAATAACATTATACAATAAAGAAAAAATAAATAAAAAAGGTATAATTTTTATTGAGTGTACACAAGGGGTGGCTTTCATTTAGATGAAAATTACACGTGAGATACTTTTATTAGACGAGGAGAAGGCATGGTAGGAATATACATTTGTGAACGGAAACATAATTTTTTGAATACTACAATCTGCCATTCAAGAGTGAAGGTAACGTTTGAACTTTAAATTTGCCAGTCTTATGAACTTTCATTAAAAATATTCGGTAACTTTTTAAATTGGTGTTGTGCTTAAATCATCTTAGTTCTACTTGATTAAGTTGTTAGTTGTTGCAAACATTGAAATCGAGTGTCCTGGTTAACCTTATCCCAATCATCCCACATCGCACATTGAATGGGTAATAATTGACAATTCCATCTGGTTATTGACCATCTTCTTTTTCGGCTTTTTCATAGTAAAACGGAGCGCTGAGAAGCACCCAAACAGTCAACTGGGTCTAGTCTGTGAACCAACCTTGAGCAGCAGCGGTTGCAGCGAGAGTAAGGTGTGCTTCATCATGCGCGCCAGCAGCAACTCGTGTTCGTCGTAGTCTGACTTATGAACAGCGTCGCTAGGACGGTCAACGTGTGAACCGACCTTGAGCAGCAGCAAGGGCGAAGAGTGCGTTATCATGAGTGCTAGCAGCCGCCACGCAGCAGGAACTCATGCTCGTAGTCTGACTCCAGCAGCGACGCACCCACCCGGAACAACGTCGCTAGAATGGTCCGCGTGTGAACCAACCTTGAGCAGCAGCGAGGGCGAAGAGTGCGTCATCATGAGTGCTAGCAGCTGTCGCGCAGCAGGAACTCGTGCTCGTATTCAGACTCCAGCAGCGACGCGCCCACCCAGAACAACGTCGCTAGAACGGTCCGCGTGTGAACCGACCTTGAGCAGCAGCGAGTGCAGCGAGGGCGAGGTGTGCTTCATCATGCGCGCCAGCAGCAACTCGTGTTCGTCGTAGTCT
Source organism: Thaumatotibia leucotreta (assembly GCA_025490895.1). NCBI lineage: Eukaryota > Metazoa > Arthropoda > Insecta > Lepidoptera > Tortricidae > Thaumatotibia > Thaumatotibia leucotreta. The sequence goes on along the minus strand of JALPQI010012670.1, from coordinate 27,370 downwards.
GACTTATGAACAGCGTCGCTAGGACGGTCAACGTGTGAACCAACCTTGAGCAGCAGCGAGGGCGAAGAGTGCGTCATCATGAGTGCTAGCAGCCGTCGCGCAGCAGGAACTCGTGCTCGTATTCAGACTCCAGCAGCGACGCGCCCACCCAGAACAACGTCGCTAGAATGGTCCGCGTGTGAACCAACCTTGAGCAGCAGCGAGGGCGAAGAGTGCGTCATCATGAGTGCTAGCAGCCGTCGCGCAGCAGGAACTCGTGCTCGTATTCAGACTCCAGCAGCGACGCGCCCACCCAGAACAACGTCGCTAGAATGGTCCGCGTGTGAACCGACCTTGAGCAGCAGAGAGTGCAGGGAGGGCGAGGTGTGCTTCATCATGCGCGCCAGCAGCAACTCGTGTTCGTCGTAGTCTGACTTATGAGCAGCGTCGCTAGGACGGTCAACGTGTGAACCAACCTTGAGCAGCAGCGAGTGCAGCGAGGGCGAAGAGTGCGTCATCATGAGTGCTAGCAGCCGTCGCGCAGCAGGAACTCGTGCTCGTATTCAGACTCCAGCAGCGACGCGCCCACCCAGAACAACGTCGCTAGAATGGTCCGCGTGTGAACCGACCTTGAGCAGCAGCGAGTGCAGCGAGGGCGAGGTGTGCGCCTGCGTGCGGTCGAGGCGGTCGCGCGCGTCGGGCCGGTCGAGCGGCAGGCGCTCCATCACGCGCGCCAGCAGCCGCACGCCCAGCAGGAACTCGTGCTCGTAGTCCGACTCCAGCAGCGACGCGCCCACCCAGAACAACGTCGCTAGAACGGTCCGCGTGTGAACCAACCTTGAGCAGCAGCGAGGGCGAAGAGTGCGTCATCATGGGAGCCAGCAACTGCCACGCAGCAGGAACTCGTGCTCGTAGTCCGACTCCAGCAGCGACGCGCCCACCCAGAACAACGTCGCTAGAACGGTCCGCGTGTGAACCAACCTTGAGCAGCAGCGAGGCCGAAGAGTGCGTTATCATGAGTGCTAGCAGCCGCCACGCAGCAGGAACTCGTGCTCGTATTCAGACTCCAGCAGCGACGCGCCTATCCAGAACAACGTCGCTAGAATGGTCCGCGTGTGAACCGACCTTGAGCAGCAGCAAGGGCGAAGAGTGCGTTATCATGAGTACTAACAGCCGCCGCGCAGCAGGAACTCGTGCTAGTATTCAGACTCCAGCAGCGACGCCCCCACCCAGAACAACGTCGCTAGAATGGTCCGCGTGTGAACCGACCTTGAGCAGCAGTGAGAGCGAAGAGTGCGTCATCATGAGTGCTAGCAGCCGTCGCGCAGCAGGAACTCGTGCTCGTATTCAGACTCCAGCAGCGACGCACCCACCCAGAATAGCGTCGCTAGAATGGTCCGCGTATGAACCAACCTTGAGCAGCAGAGAGTGCAGGGAGGGCAAGGTGTGCTTCATCATGCGCGCCAGCAGCAACTCGTGTTCGTCGTAGTCTGACTTATGAACAGCGTCGCTAGGACGGTCAACGTGTGAACCGACCTTGAGCAGCAGCGAGGGCGAAGAGTGCGTTATCATGAGTGCTAGTAGCCGCCACGCAGCAGGATCTCGTGCTCGTAGTCCGACTCCAGCAGCGACGCGCCCACCCAGAACAACGTCGCTAGAACGGTCCGCGTGTGAACCGACCTTGAGCAGCAGCGAGTGCAGCGAGGGCGAGGTGTGCGCCTGCGTGCGGTCGAGGCGGTCGCGCGCGTCGGGCCGGTCGAGCGGCAGGCGCGCCATCACGCGCGCCAGCAGCCGCACGCCCAGCAGGAACTCGTGCTCGTAGTCAGACTCCAGCAGCGACGCGCCCACCCAGAATAGCGTCGCTAGAATGGTCAGCTTGTCATCCTGGATGGGAATAGGAGCAGCATTTTTAATGTTTGTCTGACCATTACAGTAATAGTACATTACTGTAGACGCCGGGAAAGATCGGCTGAGTAGGTACGGACGGCCCGAATGTAGTGAGGCCGGACAGTGATACGAAGCCGGTAAGCCCATTTCACGGCGAGGCATGTGTAGTGCTTTTCTCAAACATATGCAATGAAATAAAAAATACGACAAACAAAAAAACAGAATTTAGTTGTTTAGCCTGTTCATGAAAACCGACGCCATGTTTTAAAAAAATATTACTTACCGGCCTTAGCCGTTAAATTCGTAAGAAAATCCTTTACTATTATCTCGAGGTCATCCGCCTGCAACGTCATACTTTAAAGCCTACTATGACGAACATAATGACAACATTTCATTGCATGTTTGAGAAAATTCACATATTGTGTCGGCAATAAGCATAGACATATGAAAAACAAGAGATTTGTAACGAAGAGAAATCGTAATGAGTCTCGTCTTCTCCGAGGTTGGGCCTTCGGCAATGCCTCTGGCATGCTGTGATTGGCTAAAGCGCGCGGTGAAGCGACCATGTAACTCAGTACTAGAGAGGAGGCTACATTTATAAATATTGATATCATCCAGTGAACCGTATTTTCCACTAAACTAGCACTGTAACAGTGTTACTTACTGTCCGATTACCGCGATTAAACATAACCTTCCACAGTAAGAACTTGTGAATTAAGCACGTCAAGATGGCAATCGTCATTGACACAATCCTCTCAAAAATTCTTCTTTACACATAACCACATTTGAATTATAGTAATATATTTTTCAAATGAATAAATACCTGGGTAGCACTGTCGCCTAATAGTTTTAGTGACTGCGCAGATCTGGAGCGACACAAATTGGAGCATATACCCTTCGCCGCTTCGCTGCATGGTCTAGTTCGAGATTCTGTAAACAGGTGTATTCATTGTAAATATGAATGGGGTATCGGTAAAAAGAGTGGTTGCATTAAGCCGCTATCTGCCTCTACTTGGGAACTTTCACAGTAAGTTGTATAAATGATGATATATTGTCTAAGTTCTTAGATTAACCCCTTATTCATGTCTCCTGAGTAGAAGAGCCTGAGCCGATAAATATTTTTTGTTGTTCGGTCTTATCACTATGTCTATAAGACGGAAATGGACAAACGATACTTACCAGCTTGCTACGTTCATCATCAATGCTCGGAGGGGTGAGCTGTTTTCATACTAAATAACATGTATCATTTAGTATGAAAACAGCTCACTCCCGCCGAGCCTTTTTCATCATAGCATATGGCTTACTCTCAGATACTAGTCCCAAATTGCAATGGAATTTTGACATTGCTACGCGACAGTAAGCGTTAATCTTCGAATAAAAGTTTGGAGAAATCGACCCTTAGAGACGTTTATGAATGTTTATGAATGAATGAATGAATGATCATTTATTTGTAACAAACAAGCGTATATACAGTCGAGGAATTTAATTTCCTACCCATTTCGTACCTTGTCACAGTGACAATCAATATGAAAGCTGCTAGGACTGTCATATTATAGCTACTATGACAAGGTACGAAATGGGTAGGAAATTAAATTCCTCGACCGTACATAGATGTTATACAAGTACCGTGCGTGGGTTTCTCGGCGCTGGAGGGCGGCGCGTTCTTGCGCACGCAGTAGGAGACCGAGTAGCTGGTGCTGCGCGTGTGGTTGCTCACGCAGCCCACGCACACGCCCGGCGACCGCTTGCCTGCACACCAGTTTATATGACACAATAAATACATCAAATTATAAATATCAGATGTCATATACCAAAGAAAAACGACCAAGATCACCTAATGTCCGAGGTGGGGATCGAACCCACGTACTCAGCTTTCGCCGCTGATGCCTGTACCCCTAGGCCACTCGGTCTTAGCAACCAACGGTCAAATTTCTCGGATATATGCAATCCCTTACAAGGCTAGGCGCCTTTGACCATTCTCTAAGGGCACACAACAGTACAGTCGCCATCAGATATATGGTAGCGGTCGAGGTCCCCAAATAAATCGGAGCAACGGTAAATTTCAATAAATTCGTTACGTGAGAAAAGGGCAATGATTTGGGAGCGTGTAATTCGTCATAAATTTAGGAGCAGTCACTTTTCAATAAATTTGTAACGTATAAGTAGGTAAAGATATCGGAACGAACATGACTCAAAGATATCGAAGCAGCCAGGATGATCATAAAGATCGGAACATTTATAGGAAATACACCTTAAGTCTGCGTCACATAGTTTATTTTAATTTGTTACTATGTTGTCACTACTACTACTTTAAGTTGTCAATGTCAAAGATGATTTTGACGACTGTTGTGGGTGAGTAAATGAGATTCATTATCGAAAAATGCAAAAATTCAATTTTGATTATTTATTGATGTAATCATATTAATATGGGATAAGTAGGTAAATAAAATCGTAAAGCTAGCAAATTATTTATTTGAACGGAACTAAAAAAGTATAAAGGGTGAACAGAATACCTAAAGGATCCTATTTTACCACGGCGACAAGTCCGAGAATTGTAAATTGACTGTTTCTCCCATTGCAGGCGTCCATGGGCAACGGTTACCACTTATCATCAGACGGGCCGTGTGGTTGTTTGTGTTTCAAATATATTGCAAGAACTTTTAACAATCAACAATAAATACCGTCTTTTTAGCGAAGCAAAATTATATATTGTCACAAAAATACGACAATTGTTGGGAAATTCCAACATAGGTCGAACCTCATATCAAGAAAATCGTTCTAAACCTTGTGCCAATTGTAATGACTTTCCGAAAGTAAAATAGTACATTACGATACAAGTGCGAAAAAAATTAAGTGGAGTGGAATGAGTGGAGAAAAGCACGACCGAAGGGAGTGCTTTAAATCTACACGAGTTACTAATTTCCGTTTCGCACGTGTATGTATTATTAGTGATAATTGTATGTTGGTGGCAAACAGGCACAAGGACCGTCCGATAGTAAGCGGTAGATGTTGCCTGCGGAGGCTTGTGACATCAGTAACAGTGATATTATACAATTATTGTCAAATTTGTCATTATGGCATTGTTTAGGCTACTGTTGCATTACTAAAATACAGGCTGGCTCATTAAAATCAGTCAGCATGGGAATGTCTGAAACTATCGGACATACGAAAATATGTTCTTAGGAACCATGTCATCGATTGTAATAAACAGAAAAACTGTATTAATATATTTAAAAAAAAAACTACCCAGCAGGGGAATCGAATCCGGTTGTTTTGAAAAAATAAACTTATCTGTACTATTTCTATTCGGAAATCCATTGTGTAGGTCTTAAGCAGTAATTAGTAGTATTTGTTTTAGGAACCATATCTATCACCGATATTGATAAAAAAACTGCATTTATACATTAGAAAAAAACGCGTTGAATATGTGAAAACAATGTATTTTATTCATTTTAGACATCATGCTTCTTAGAGACATTTACTGTAAATGTCTCTACATTCCCATGCTTCTTAGAGACATTTACTGTTTTCACACATTCAAAACGTTTTTTTTTTCTAAAGTATAAATGCAGTTTTTTTATCAAAATCGATGATAGATAATTGTGATTCCTAAAAACAAATACTACTTAGTATGCCTTATAGTTTCAAAATTTCTCTTTCAAAAAAATAAGTTTTAAGACAAAATATTATTAAATGACGTACTGACATTTCTATTACTTCCTAGGGAATTTCACTTTTCTATTACTCCCGCTATGCATGCAAGCAATGGCGCGCTTAGACAGCAAGTGTGATGAAAAGGTGACATTAACTGGCCCCCAAGATCGCCTGATTTGACAGTTCCTGATTTTTTTTCTGTGGGGTTATTTAAAAGGATTTGTCTTTTCTAATTGGCCAACGAACCTTTAGCAATTAAAACAAAATACTCGAACCACGATCACTGAAATAACGTCGGAAAGGTGTGAAAAAGTGATGAAAAATGCGATGAAAAGGTTGGCATCTGCGATGCTGCTGGAGGTGGATATTTGTCTGATTATTTTCCATGTGTAATTGCCGACGCAAAATAATTATATTTAACCAGTGATACTTTATATTTTTTGTGTTATGTATAGAATAAAATTTCAAAAATAAAGTGTATATATCTTATTTGGCCACCCTGTATGACTATGAATCTATTCTAGATTGACTTATACACTGTTGTGCCAACAGTACTTTCAAATCCCATTGTAATCGCTGTTTAATAATACCTACTTCAATATATTCTAAATAAAATTCTATTCTATTCTATTCTATTCTATAGTTATTACTCGAACTATTCATTGCGCCACCGAGTACACGACATCTTCTCACGAATTTTTGCTTTGCTCCTTGTTCTACCTTTGCCAATTTTGGCAATACGTCAAAACAGCGGTTAGCTAGACAACTCATTTTAATGATTTAGGCATAATATCTGTCCAATTTGCGAAAGAGACAGAAATATATTTGTCACGATGACAAATGTCTACTCTTTTCGAAGAACGTCACAACAAACCACTCTGTTCTTAGTTCAAATTATTGACAACCTATTCAAGACTTGTGGCTGACCATAAAGAATTTAAAGCGATGTGTATATGACACTAAGGTATATTTTCCATAAATGTTGAGATATTTACGACCACCCTGACTGCTCAGATATTTCTGATTTTCTCTGTGTTCCGATATTTTGCCTAATTATACGTTACGAATTCATTGAAAAGTGGTTGCTCCTAAATTTGTGACGAATTACATGCCTCTAAATTATTGCTCTTTTCTTACGTAACGAATTTATTGAAATTTTACGTTGCTCCGATTTATTTGGGGACCTCGACCGCTACCATATATCTGATGGCGACTGTACAAATCAAAATATTTAGTTAATAAATAATTTGATTTGTGTTTTCGCAATACGTTAAATACATCAAGTTAATATGTATACTTCAAGCGTGAATTTGCGAATTAACCAGTAATAACAATTTGTGTCTGATTTTATTGCAAGACATTTTGGGTTACTTTGTAATTTACAAGCCAAGCTAACATTATCTTTGTAACAAATTGTTGTACTTCGTTGCTGTCTATATCCTCTCGCGCTATAGTAGGTCAAGGTGTCATCTTACCCTATTCGTATTACAAAACAATTTTGTAATATGAGGTCCATAATTCACATCAAAAGTAACCCTTTCATTAGTATGCATACTTATGCTGCCGTGCTAAGTCAAAAAGACGCATCTCTAATAGTAGTTCTACGGGAGATGCGTCCTTTTTAGTTAGCATGGCAGTATAGATAACACGAATACAATCATATGATATGGAACAATTTTGATAGAGGTGGACTTTCTGTACCTATATAAATCCCCATTATTTAACTAGTTGATACCGAATTTCATGTTAAAATAGGTCACGTATGTGTTACAACCAAAATGCAAAAATATTCTGATCTTAGTACTACAAAATGTACATTAGTTGCATTTCAAACCAACGTACCAGCTGAGAAGGCGCCGCCATTCGCCGGCTGCCCGCCGTCTTTGTTGTTCAGGTTCGGTGTCGACTTGAATATGTCGCGCATGTAGTCCAGCGGCCTGAAGTTAGACTCGAGTGAATCCACGGCGGCCTCCAACGTGAGGAGGAGCTCCGTGACGTAGCCCTGCATGTCCTCGCCTTGCTCGGCCACCGTCTCCACCAGGCGGGACAGGATGTCGGACACCATACGGCCGGTCATGGCTACGCCGATGAAGCGGAACACCTACACCGAAATAGGTTATTGAACATTTAAAAAACCGACAGCGAATCGCTGCATCGATGACACTTGTTTAGGGTTCCGTACCCGTTGTGTAAAATGGGACCCAGCTATTACTAAGGCTCCGCTGTCTATCTGTCTGTCACCAGCCTGTATCTCGTGAACCGTGACAGTAAAACAATTGAAATTCTTATAGATGCTGTATTTTTCTTAATAGATATTGCGTCCAAAATATATTGCGTTTTGTTGATCGCTCATGGAAAATTCCGATATCCGCCTTTTTTCACTGCCAAAAGTCGTTACACAAAATTTTAATTCATAACACAAAAATTATGACGTTTGATTTCATTAAAGTCCCGTAAGTATGTTAAACTTTTTGGCAATCGATTCTTACCTGTTCTTATTGTTACATTCAACTTTATGCGTTGATAATAAGATACATGTCACGTGACCGACAGTGGCGGAGGGTTAAATCTCAACTTATGTTACATGGGTGAACTAAATTACGCAAAATCGTATAGAATGGTCAGTCTTGATATATTGATGGATGGTACCTGCAGCGAGCGGCCCGCGTAGTGTCGCGAGGGGCAGGACAGGCCGAGCTGCAGCGCGGTCTGCGCCCAGCGCTCCGACACGAGCGCCAGCGGCAGCGACTCGCGGAACACGCGCAGCACGTGTCGCACCAGCGTCGCCATCTGCTGGCAGCTGCGCAGGCTCCATACTGGACCGTCAAGTGTTTATATATTGATGATGGTACCTGCAGCGAGCGGCCCGCGTAGTGGCGCGACGGGCAGGACAGGCCGAGCTGCAGCGCGGTCTGCGCCCAGCGCTCCGACACGAGCGCCAGCGGCAGCGACTCGCGGAACACGCGCAGCACGTGTCGCACCAGCGTCGCCATCTGCTGGCAGCTGCGCAGGCTCCATACTGGACCGTCAAGTGTTTATATATTGATGATGGTACCTGCAGCGAGCGGCCCGCGTAGTGGCGCGACGGGCAGGACAGGCCGAGCTGCAGCGCGGTCTGCGCCCAGCGCTCCGACACGAGCGCCAGCGGCAGCGACTCGCGGAACACGCGCAGCACGTGTCGCACCAGCGTCGCCATCTGCTGGCAGCTGCGCAGGCTCCATACTGGACCGTCAAGTGTTTATATATTGATGATGGTACCTGCAGCGAGCGGCCCGCGTAGTGGCGCGACGGGCAGGACAGGCCGAGCTGCAGCGCGGTCTGCGCCCAGCGCTCCGACACGAGCGCCAGCGGCAGCGACTCGCGGAACACGCGCAGCACGTGTCGCACCAGCGTCGCCATCTGCTGGCAGCTGCGCAGGCTCCATACTGGACCGTCAAGTGTTTATATATTGATGATGGTACCTGCAGCGAGCGGCCCGCGTAGTGGCGCGACGGGCAGGACAGGCCGAGCTGCAGCGCGGTCTGCGCCCAGCGCTCCGACACGAGCGCCAGCGGCAGCGACTCGCGGAACACGCGCAGCACGTGTCGCACCAGCGTCGCCATCTGCTGGCAGCTGCGCAGGCTCCATACTGGACCGTCAAGTGTTTATATATTGATGATGGTACCTGCAGCGAGCGGCCCGCGTAGTGGCGCGACGGGCAGGACAGGCCGAGCTGCAGCGCGGTCTGCGCCCAGCGCTCCGACACGAGCGCCAGCGGCAGCGACTCGCGGAACACGCGCAGCACGTGTCGCACCAGCGTCGCCATCTGCTGGCAGCTGCGCAGGCTCCATACTGGACCGTCAAGTGTTTATATATTGATGATGGTACCTGCAGCGAGCGGCCCGCGTAGTGGCGCGACGGGCAGGACAGGCCGAGCTGCAGCGCGGTCTGCGCCCAGCGCTCCGACACGAGCGCCAGCGGCAGCGACTCGCGGAACACGCGCAGCACGTGTCGCACCAGCGTCGCCATCTGCTGGCAGCTGCGCAGGCTCCATACTGGACCGTCAAGTGTTTATCTCATTTAAAAAAATACGCCAGTACTTAAGAAATTTCAAATTAGATAGAACTAAAGCGAAGTTCAAGCCTTGATTTAAAGATAAATAGACGTTAGCTGAAATTTTCGAATCTGCAAAAAAGTAAATGAAACATCAAGACTGCAGTTACGGTACCTATTTAGTTCTACGGTCGCAATAATCCTTATTCAACTATATCATGCTACGAACAAATAAAAAATGGAAGCCGCACGCCATACTAAATTGCCTTTCATAAACGGTCCTGAATTTTAGTTGACAAGTGTCACCCTCTCTTCAATGCATCACGATAATAAATTTCAATATCAACCAGTAAAAACTTAAACCGCCATTTAAAAATAGGTCTCATTGGTCCATCAAAGTTTTGATTGGCTATATTCTATAAAAATTTGTCAAAGATGTTGCGCCGAAATATGCGCGGTGTTAAGAAAAGCGCTATGTCCTGCCCATCTTGGCACAATTTGGTTTTGGGGGCATTATTGAGCTGGCGTTAGACGTCCATGTTATATATGGTCGCAGGATAAAACTGAAGTGAAGTTCAAGCCTTGATTTAAAGATAAATAGACGTTAGCTGAAATTTTTGAATCTGCAAAAAAGTAAACGAAACATCAAGACTGCAGTTACCTATTTAGTTCTACGGTCGCAATAATCTTATTCAAATATATCATGATATACTGAAAGAATAAACCGATCTAACCTTTGGCAGTGATGTCCTCGTACTGCCACAGCGGCATGTGCGTGGGCCGGTTGGCGAGGAAGTGCACGAGCGACTTGATGACGTCGGCCACGGGCAGCTCCGCCGGCTCCGGCTCAGCCGCCTCCGGCTCGGCCTCGCCCTCGCTCTCCGTCACGATCACCGGCAGCGACGGGTAGTGGTCGCCTTCACCTGAACCGACCTTATATTAGCTTCTATTCGGTACTGCCTTAATGCTACGTACACGTAAAGCCATTCATGTCATTACGAAATATTTGCGCCGTAGTGCAGGGAAAATAAACGAAAAGTACAATGAAAACAGAAAGAGTCACGCGTCTCATTAAGTATAAATGTAATTAAGCAAAAAAGGAACAAAATGTTTTCTTATTCAAAACACTGTCACGAAGCGTCGTCGGCTGAATAAATTCAATAAAGGTTCTTGCTCGTTCATAAAAGTTTCAACGATTTAAAACGTCTAGTGGTAGCCGTATCCGGTTAATGTGTACGGCGGTGGAGGTATAGTTGGTTTATTTTCTCTTCATTCGTCGATAAAGAAGGAGGTTAAGTCAATACGACTGTGCTATATTCAATTTAAGACACGTCTAAAGCGACACGTCTAGGAAATGTTCGTGGGAAAATATCACGACGTCTGAAACACGTACTTCATTTAACCATACGACTAGCAATTGGAGGCTATATGTTGCAACTGTTGTTTAATACTTTCGAACGTACAACAAAGCAGTCAGTCAAAACATCCAAATACCTTCAGGCGTGACTTGTGGGTCCGAGTTAAAGGATAATGGTTGGTGCGGCCGAGGCGAGTGTCCGTTGCATTGTAAATAGCTGTCGAATACGGCATCCGGTTCTAAATAACAATAAATAATGAAAGTAAAAAAAAAGTGTTGATGTGCCAAAGGATAGTTCCTAGCGTATAAAAGCTGATCGTGTGGTGGAGGAGGGTTTAGCTTACCGGTGAAGTTGTGAGGGACTAGGGGTAAGGCGGGCGGTATGCCGAGGCCGAGCTGCGCCGAGCGGCTGGCCAGCAGCACCCTCGCCACGGTCAAGTGGTCGTGGTGCGCCGCCACTGCCACTAGCAGATTCAAGAGCAGCTGCCGGCAATGCTGGTGAACTATCCACCTGCACACATATTTAGTTCTTCCGTAATAGTATAGAGCGTCAATCTGAAGACTACGACGTAACAATGATATTTATTTGTGCTTGTAAAAAAAGATTTAACTATTATGTTCCGATAATTATGACGGGTTGCTCCAAATACACTTGACAGTTGTATACTATACAGACAATTATATTACTCAACAGATTTCTATGAAACTTACAACGTGATAAAATTTAACGAATGATTTAACTGTGACCGGCTATTTGGAGCAGCCCACCCTTAGTGTTGTTAGCGTTATGTATAAGGTAGATATATAGGTATTACATGAATAGTCAATTTAAAACATGTATACACAATCAAATATAATCGTTGAGATTGACAATTCCATTATGTGCAGGAACTGAAATATATTATGTCATAAACATATATTATGTCATTGGAAATCAATTCCAATGACATAATATATGTTTCCAGTCTTCTTTTGTCCTATAACGAATTTACACATGTGAGTATTGGCAATCTCAACCAAGACATAGGGGTCGAATAGTAAGTAAACGTGGAATAACTTAAATAGGCGGTGTATGTGTAGTGTACCTGGTGTGGTCCATGCCTAGGAACACGATGTGCAGCATGAGCGGCACGTGGATGGACCAGTCCAGCTCCACGCCGTCCAGCACCACGTCGCACAGCAACATCACCGCCACGTTGCATCTACACAATACGATTGATTTTCGTAACATTTAGTGTAAGGCCTGAGTGGCGAGCGTCGAGTGGTGCGTCCGAACGGGGTGCAGCAGCGCGTCGAGCGCTTAAAACGTTTGACGCCGGTGACACGCATATGTGACCGAAAAAGCTTTACTCCTATGCCAGTGACACACATACGTGATCAAAGTAATCTTATTCTTATGCCACTAGCATAAATTAAGTTCGCACTCCTATGCCAGTGTCATAGAAATACGAAGATTTTTGACACAAGAGTGATGTGTCGCCGGCATAGGAGTACAATCTTTTCGGTCCTACATAAGTTACACTGGCATAGGATTGCTATCAGCTAATTTCGATCGGCATATTATTAATTAAGGTATTTGGATGGCGTGCACTCCGGCCACGCGCATAAGTTTTCATTTGCATGGAAACCCCGATCGAGCGTTTACTCAGGCCTTATAGTGCACTGTGAAACAGATGGGGATTGGGGATGCCTAAGTGGAACAGCGGAGTAACTGACACACCTATGTAAGAACTCGGACCAGGAAAAGTTAACCCAAAAACGAGTTAAGACTTCGGGATTTTACGTAACTTACTAAGGCTTGAAACTCTACTGCGCTATAAGTGCAAAAAGCTATTATATTTTAGTATATTTACACCAGTTACGTGTTTATTAAATATTTTGATTTACGATTCCAAACTACTACTTAAGTATTATAAATTATAATAAATATTAAACGTCATACTCTAAAAGAAAATGACCTAGTTCACTAACTTCCGAAGTGGGACTCAAACTCACGTAAGTCAGCTTCGCGTCGCGGCTGATTCCTAAACAACGTGCCGGGTTTGGAAAATGTATGATTTATGATGTAGTCGTACATTGATTAATAAAAATATAGCAAATTTTATTGTCAAAAAGATAATTGAAAAGAAGTATGACCCTCCACGTACGGTTATTATATCGTACATTGACGCTACATTAGATAATGACGCAAGCTCAAATCAATACTTTCCTCTTTCACTAAAGTTCAAGTAATTTTATCTAAAATAAAGTTATACCTGAATAAACCGTTTTCGTATTTATGAGTTATTTTATTAGTAACAAACTTTACACATAAAACCAACGAGTTTTCTTTAGACTCGTATAAACTATCGTCGACCGTCTCACATTTAAGATTGTCCTAGGTCTTGAATATTATAAATGTATGACAACAAGTGTGACAAAAAATGGATCCTATCAAAACTTCACGAGATTTTAGGCTGTAATAAAGTTGTTACAAAAGGCAAGGACTTTTGATAATGTCCTGAGTACTCGAAACATAAACTTTTAAGTAGCTAGATTCCGCTTCAATGTCAGATTTATTTCTGTATCTCAGCCGGGGAAAAAGAGAGATATTTCGACAAGTTTGGGACATAAAAATACATATGGATATAGAGTTGAGTACTTCGCTTTGTAAATAACTCTACTTTACCTACAACTAAACGCATCGAATAAGATGCTGTACAGATTTATGTTTATATAAAACGATTTAATAATTACTCTAAACTAGCGGTTACTCAAGGCATGCATGAGTATATACTTGTTCATAAAAGTTTACGAGGTGTATATTAGTTAATTTATGATTTATCTATTTCTGCCAAACTTAAATGCCAAATTGACAGATAAGGACAAACGACTAAGCTCTGAAATTGTTTGATGGGCTTTTGTGAATGAGGGTGAGGACATTAGTTTATATTCTGAGCATTGATTGACTGCGCTTATTTCGGATATTGTGTTACGAGCACACGAGTATGTAGGGGTGACAGTTAAAAAGGAATCTAGTTTGACCCCCTTTTTCATAAACGTTCGTCAACTCCATTTTAGTTAAGTGTTACTTGTTAGAAAAAGACAACACTGTTTAACAAAAAGGAGATGATTGACGTTTATGAATAAGGGGTAAGTATTTATTTGTTACTTCGTAATTACCCCGCAAACAGCCAGACGTACGGGGGCTGGTACCCAAGTTACGTGATAGATCGCAACAAGTATTTTATGCATACCTACCTACAGTAAGACAAAAAAATACCTGTTTTATTACATCTACGTAAACTATGCCATATATTTTTATTATCAGTAAACTTGTGATAATGGCTATCATTATAAACCCTGTTGTAAAACACTGCCTCCTATGGATGATTTCCGATATGATACTACACAAGTACCTACACAGTATGCATATGTTTAGTCAATAGATTGGGTAGTCATTAGTTACAATAGTTCATCGTATCTCGATATTCAAACTATATCGGAAATTAATTCCGCGCTACACGAATTTCCTGAGGTATTTGACAAAGGTGGGTTGTTTGTCTTTCATAATGATAGATAGCTGACGTATACGGTTCCTTGTGTCGCACTATTTAGGGAGCACAGGGAGAAATCACTGGTATATGTTATGTATGTAGCCTGACCTGAAGGTCTTTGACTAATTTGATAATTTTAACATTGTTGTATTTTTTTTTCACATGTTTTATTGAAATATTTGTTAGTCATTAGTTAGTTATTAACAAATATTAGAAGACGAATATTTAGTAAGGATTGGGGTCAATGTCATTTGTTTGTAAAATCAATCAAACAAAGGAAATGCGACTTTATCACGTTTATGAATGGTTTAAATTTCATTGAAGTGGAGCGTACTTGGGTCTTACGAGGATAATAACTACGTCGGTGGCACACTTCGTTGTAGCTAAGCGGCTACCGTAATCCAAATATCCTACGCCTGCAATTTTAGAAGTGTCGTTGCTTTTCACTGCGGTGTATAGGGAAAATCTCGGTAAGTAGATGGATTATTCCAGAGAAAATTCCTGCGTGTGAAATACCTGTGGAAGCCCGATATGGGCTGGCTGCTGTCGGGCAGGTACTCGGTGAGGCGCGCGAAGAAGCCGCCGTACTCGGGCATGGGCAGCGGCCGCGGCTGCGGCACGTCCAGGCGCGGCTCCTGCGGCGTGGCCGGCGCGCTGCCCGCCGGCGTGCCGCCCGCGCCCAGCTCGGGGCACAGCCCGGTCTGCAACATGCGTACGCTTAACACGCTGTCTAGTTTTTTATGTATTACTCGTTTATACGCATTACTAACAATAGTTTACAATTATCAAAAAAAAAACTGTATATTTATTTCAATTTTCTTGTAACGGTCAATTTAACGCGTCTATAGATGAATTATCGAGAGCTTGGAATTGCATTTATGAAGGAGTTATTAAAAGTAGCACTAAACACACAATATCAATATGTATGCAATGAAAAAGCTCACTGTAATTTATCTACATACCTACTGATTGTCTACGCTACGAGTAGTCGAGACGTGTCATTGTCAAGAGCAAATTAACCATTAATTTCGAAGTACATTGCTTGCTGAAGTAATTTTTTGTGAAAAGGATAAATAATTTCAAATATTGATTTTTTTATTAAATAATGCATCCGATTACTCGCTGTCAATACAAACCTGGATTTTGGTAGCATAATGAACATTAGATATTATGGAGGAGAAATCACATCTTTAGGTTACCTAGTTAACATGTACAAATATGTTGTTTGGTTTGTTACCGGAGTGGCGTCACCGTCGGAGGGCGAGGGCTCGGCCTCGGCGGGCGGCGTGGCGCACGGCGGCGCCGACGACCGCTTCTCGCCCGCGCGGCTGTCGCGGGGCCCTCCATCGACTTTGCCGCCGCTGCATTCAGACATTCATTCATTCACCAAATAGTGGTCTATCACTTCAATACCAACGCTGCTTTCCATTAACTCTATTTCTCTCACAAACATAGACTTACAGAAAATTTATACATAGGGTGGTAGTTTTGATTTGCGTTAAATTGGATAGGTTATGCAAAAAAAAACTTACATAGTTAAGGCCTTAATCAAAACAAAAATCACGATCGCGTCCATTGTGTTACGGCAGTTATCATACTAATTATGCGGTATACTCAGTCTAACCGTACGAAAAGGTAGCAAATTAAAAAATAATAGATTTTTATTGTTTATTACTCACAGAAAATATTAATTAGTCACCTTTTTTCATTGCCAAAAGTTGTTGCAAAAATTTTTATTTCGTAACTCTAAAATTATGCCTCGTAACTCTTAAATTTGTTTTTATCTAAGGCCTTTAACCATGTAAAAAAAATCCGCAATCGACCCACTAGGGGCATTAATAGAAGTTGCCTGCTCGGCTTTTGTTAAAATAAAAAAATAAAAATTTTTCGTTTTCATTCTTCGATAATAAACGAAATGAGAAGTGTGAGACAACAGTGAATGCTTCGTAATAAATAGTGTTCAATTTATCACAATTTAGGTACGGCTCTATGACATATTAGTGCTAGTGAGCGTAGTAAAGTACTGGAGCCCGTTTCTCAAAAGCTTGTAACTTGTAATACAAGTGTAAGTTTATTTTTAACACCATTAATTGTTGCGGGACTTCCGCTTGTATTACACGTTACAAGCTTTTGAGAAACAGGCACAATAGGCACATGGTATCTCTCTTCTCGTGTATTTTTGTGAAATATAATTAATTAACCATTCCATTAATTCACAAAAAGAAATGTAATCATTAAGAAATCAGCTTAATTGGGCAGGGGAAAAGCTTTTGTTGACACGGCCCTTAATCCATGGAAGCCCTTCATAATACATCCACTTCAATCCCTGACGGATTTTTGATTCTGGGCAACGGCAAAAGTGGATTCAATGCAGACTTTAAAGAATCTATAAATTTAAACCGACAAGTGCAACGGCCATTATAATAAATTCCATATTTTATTGTATAGATTCACTAGAAGGATACTGAATGACAGTGTAACTGAAAATCGGCCGATATAAGTATCATATATTTAAATGTTGTCATAAACTATTGAATTTTAGCCAATTTTAATTCAAACGTAATTACGATTTTATTTTTTAAAACACACCACATATAGCCAATTGCCATGAGATTAAAAAAAAATCATACAATGTTATAATTATACTATATCTAGGGTTAAAAATAGTTTCCTGCTTTTAAAATGTTCTGAAATAGAAAATAGAAGGAATAAGTTTTGCATTATATTAAGCCCTAAAATTCAGTTCGGCTGGATACTATGACGAAAATATAATTTACATTAAAGTTAAAAACTAACTCCGCCCTAGACAATACTACGTAATATTGTGATAAGAAGATTTTTAGAAATAAGTTAAACTAGTAAATTGCTAATGCTAATGTGCACCTGATCACTGAGTGATCACGCTAGCGAACGGTGACCAGGAGAGACTCACTCTAGGTGAAACAACAACATCCAGTGATCGTTATCGCAGATCTCAGCGCGGAGTTGAGCGTCACTTGCTAGGATCTCTTAAGTAATACCCGCTTCAGTGTAATTTTCTTAAAAATATCAGATTCTAGAGCAATCGTAATTTCAACATCAAAAGAAACGCATTTTATTCGTGTTTGTTTATTCTTGGCTGAACGATCCTAAGCATATAAAATATAATTGACGGAAATTGAAAACACGATAAGAAACCTCAAAAAAATAAATGCTTCAATCCATTATTTATTAATATTGCACAATGTTGGGATTTGGAACAAAAGAGGAATGTACTTTAATACGCTTTACTGAGAAAGTGAAATTGAGTCAATTGTACTTGTACATAGTAGGTACCTTAGTGATAATATCCTTAGTCAAGGATTGTTCAATGTTCACCTGACATACTTAGTGTTAAACGTTTATTATGTGATTAGTAAGATATAAAAAGATTTAGGTTAATTGTATTGGTGCTGATGTCATTCCTAGTTACATCCATTTACATTTAAAAAAGTTTCGAGTACGATAAGAAAAATAATGTTTAACTTTAGACATGAATCACGAACTAGGTATATGTAAAATTTAAAAAACTATAATAAATTCTAATGGGAGCATAGTGGTGAGTTTTATTTCAATATAAAGTGTCCGTGTAGGTGCATTCTAATTGTTTGTCTAAGAAGCATACTGTTATCAAATTATGATATTGATTATAATCAGAGATCGGACAAATGTGCGTCATTGTTCGCAATAATATGGACATGACTCCAAAGTTGATTGAATAATTAATCATTTAGTAATTTTCAGAAAATTACCTATTTGACACCGGTACCGAACTATGAAAACCTTTGCAACTCGCACGTACAGCTTAAAGCTTCGAAATCAAATGAAATTTACGAATATTTCGAAGCAAAAAAAAGCTTCGAAAAAAAGCGAAGAAATTATTCATTTAATCAACTTTGGAGTCACGTCCATACTATTGCGAACAATGACGCACATTTTTCCGATCCCTGATTATAATGAATAATGATTATTACTCTTACGTTTTACACAAAATTCTGAAGTAAGATTCAATTTGTTACAAATGTATTTGAGAACAATTTAACATTTTCGTTCGCATAGGTAATTTATTCACGAAAATAGTATTTGACCAAGTAAAAGTTAGTAGAAGAGGAGAAATCTCCTGTTATCGACATAAATGTGGAGGGCACGGGTGCGCAATGTTTTCGGCGTGTTTATTAACTTACCAAGCGCGGGGCCAATCACTTACGCGGCGGACACACCCGTTCATATGATTTATCGCTGTCCCCGATGTGACTTATCTATGTTATACAGGCCGATTATAACTAACAGGTGTACATTACAAAGTATTTAATAAACTTAATGTTGTCACTTCTGATATAATCTGGCTGTGGCGATTGATGTTACTAGGGAAGCTTCTAAATTCAGCAAAGGGAAACCATCTTTTATAGGGTTACACGTATGCACGAAAACATCAATACAGTGAATAAATGGCCTAAACATCCATCAACATTCAATATTAAATAAATCTGATTTCTGTGTCGGTGTAAATTATTTTGGGGGAAGCATTCATTTATTACGTCGACCCTCTTCCCTATACAAGAAAAATACGAATTAGTTGACCCAAATCAACCTCAATACCTAATAAATCGTTTCGTACTGATCTTTATGTATAGGTGCCTAATAAATATTTGGAGAAGTCTAAGGGCTTAATAGCCTTTTATGAAGTAGAGCAACCACTTAATATCTTACTGAGCCTATATTTCAGAATTTAGAGCAACGTTATTTTAACTAAGATTGTGTCGATTTACATACAATCGTAGACTATATTAGACGTTATTTTATCTAAAACTATGATAACAAAAAAGCTATTGTTCAATATTTTAATAAAATACAACAATCCTCAGTACCAAACATTTGCTGATTTTATTTTCTCGATTACAGTCGAATTTAACTAGTACTCGCTCGCGTCTGTTCTTAATTGGCACAAGAAGATTGAGGCACATATGACAAACGCGGTGGATAAGAGAAGCTCTTCATGCCATAACCATTACTTAAATAATGCGAGCTTTAAGACAAATATATTATTTAATTATTAAATTAATTGCGGTGATTCATAATATTTTAACTCTGCGCACATAAAATCGTTTGTTATTTAAAAGAATATGCTCTTTTAAACACGACAATACAACGATTATACGCGATACATCCTGTGCATCTAACAGAAATTCAGTCATCAAACAGTATTCAATCATTGAAGTTTTCACGTCGAGTTCCATTCTATGTCGTAATATAGTAAGAACATGTGGGGCGAGAGTGAGCGAGAAGTAAAAAGTATTACTTAATACCTAACTACTAAAATAAAAATGTCTCCTCCGGCCAACGCGCAACATATATTCTCTTCGAATAATCACATGATGATAAAATTGTCTGTGTGATTGAACAGCTTCGTAAGGTACCGCGTCTAATCGTTAGTCGGCTTTGCCGTCACGTTCTATGAAAGTGCGAAACGAACGCGTAGCACAGTCTACTAATGTGATACGATTGATTATCTAATGAGTTAACTTATTAACTTGCTTCATCTTGATAAATCCGACATTTGTATAACATAAAGTGTATTGAATGCCTTATGTCGTCATCTGCAGTTACTGAATGGCTATAACGCACGCCCTTACCTCGCCTTAGCAGGGTCTTCCCCGCTGTGCCTTTTCGTGTGAATTGTCCCTTTTTCTACGGGTGCTAGTTCCCCACTTCTTCCTGTAGCGTCCTGCAAATAAGAATACCCTTAAAGAATTCCAAAGAGCTACATATAAGTGTAATCATGTATCTCATGGGTGTGATAAAAACCTGCGAGCCAGTGCCGGGGCCGTCGCTGTGTCCCGAAGTTGCCTTCCTCATAGAGGTGAGTCGGTAGAAGGGCGGCGTCTCTGTGCGCTCGATCAGACAGTTCAGAGTTTCCACGGTCTGCAGTTCCGTCATCATCTCGTCTAGAAGACGTTCGGGGCGCGAGCGCGCTAGATACAATACTACGCGCTTAGCCTGTTAAAGTTAAGCAAATATTTAGGTACACAATCATTATTTCTCAGTTAAAAATAACAACAAGTAAAAATAAAGTTGAAACATTACTTACATATGGCAATAGTTCGTTAGGTGCCATACCTGACACTATAATCAGGTAACGTATTATCACTTTGAGATTGTTCGGCCAACAGGCACATAGCGTTGACCACAGCTCCTCGATCTCTTTCGGGTGTTGGTCAGAAAACTGGACAAAAAATACTCATTATAATGTGGATATTTACGTCAAGGGGCTCCGGATGCAAACATATTAGGACCGGTTAAATTAAACAGGAAGGGTTAACTTAATAAATATTTAAGTAGACATCCTCATCGTCTCGCATTCAATGAGTCTAATTAAACCTTCTTATAAAGTGGGTGTGTGTATATCAACCACAACAAAGGTGAGAATCACGGGAGTGTCAACAACGGGGATTATTAATGGATTCCGTCCTCAGCATTCAAGAGCAGTACTGTGCCTAAAACCCCGTTTACATGGATTTTAGGGTTCCACGTTCCAATTAAATAGGAGCTCTTATTAAAATTAAAAGGTGTTGTATATCAAAATAACTAGGAAACTGAGCCAAAAAATTAATTGCTTACCTTCGCCGTGATGTAAAACAGATTATTGAGAACCATTTCTGTCGCCTCCGCGGAGCCGAGACCCTCACGCCGCCCGCTTCGGCCAGCTTCAGACGTGTAATACTGGACATACCAATTTGTTTTAACAACAACTTTGAATACCAATGTAATAGGTATAATAACTACTGCGTTGCGAGTCTTGCAACATGTAATGTTTTTGATCTGATAAACTTTACAAAACAGCAGAAACTAAATGACACGGTTCGCATTACTTTTCCGTCATTAAGAGTCGTTATATTACGTTGTGTTTACACACAAGTTTTTGTAGTAGTAGTAAATCACTTTATTGTACAGAAAAACCAAATATAACAAGATAAATAACAGTTAAAATAATTTTGGAGGTGACCATATACATTTAAGGGATCTCATCTAGTTAACCTTTGAGCAGTTGAGGAAAAAACAAACTTTACGTGTTTAAAGTGATCGCAAACATTAAAGCAAGTAATTAAAACTTTTCACTGCATTATTACGTTAATTACCTACCTCATTGAATGGTATTCATGTAGAGTTCATTAATGAAGGAAAAATATACGTGATGTGAGGTAGCCTGAACAGGAAAACGGACAGCGAATATCCTCGACTAAATGATCAGAAAAAATTGGACTAATACGTAACTACGTAGTACGGGGAACTCCACGTTAGTAAATATAATAATAATAAGTCAATGTTTTATTTATATAGACCGTAAACTTAGAAAATCATTAAAATCATTACTTTACTAGTTTCCATTAGGATAACTACATCATTAAAAAACATCTTTAAAAAGTAACTTTGCTAAGGATAAGTTCAAAGCGCAGAGTCGAGTGAAGTTCTACTTGCTTTATACAATATGAGCGTAAGAATATTCTACATTCGATTTTGCAGTCGGAAAAGATGTCGTAAGTACTTAGATACCAAATTCGCTTTATTAGTCATTTAATACATAATGGTCAAAATTTGCGGATTATTTTATGACTTAAGGTCTTCAAAAGCAATTTGTTGAGTTTGGATAGGGAAAGGATATAATGAGATAAACATTATTCAACGGGCATGCGAAGTTGATTGAAAGAAATAGCAGACTGGTTCCCATGTTTTTAACATCCATTTTCTGTGTAATTTTTAGGGCTTCGTAGCGAAATGACCATATGGATTCGTCATGTCTATCAATCCGTCCGTATGTAACATCTACTTTTTGCCGCAACTACAAGGACTATTGAAACTTGGTAAGTATTACATACATACATATGAAGATTTTCAAAACTGTTTTTTTATAAAGTCCAACAAGATCTAGTAAGTTTTTATGTGTTATATTTGCGTGGTGGCACGGATCCTCCGCGCGCGAGCGCGATGCGAACTTGGCTGTTTTTATAAATTCTGGTGTGCGTATACAAGCACACATTACCTACACGGCAATTCCACGCAAGAGTGGAATGTAAGTGACCAATTTCTAGCGCGTTTATTTATTATTTTTGCAAATTTTACTGTTATTATATCTAGATATCAAAACGATTGTTGTGTAGATTAATGCAACACTCAAACTCGGATCATAAGTAAATAAACAGATGATGAAATGGTCACTTTC
Organism: Thaumatotibia leucotreta; assembly: GCA_025490895.1. Lineage (NCBI taxonomy): Eukaryota > Metazoa > Arthropoda > Insecta > Lepidoptera > Tortricidae > Thaumatotibia > Thaumatotibia leucotreta. Next base: position 4,689 of record JALPQI010012670.1, on the reverse strand, counting down.
ATTACAGTTAAATGGATTTACCCTACAGTTGAATGTTGCAATATACTCGTATTAACAAAGTTAATTATGATTTGTATCGTTCAAATTCGTAACTTACGTTAAATACGAGTTAGTCGTCTTTGAACGAGTATGATGAGAGATGCATCTTCTAATGAGCCAGGGCTTACGTAGATAGTGTACCTGAATGTAGGATAGAGGGTTGGCCGGCGGCACGTTGGGGTCGACGAGCTCGATGTTGACGAGCCACGGCAGCAAGTACTGAAGCAGCAGCTGTCTCACTTCCGTGCGGGCGGTTTGGAATCGTTCCGTGATTTCTGCAACACACAATTAATCAACATCTCGCTTTTGTCGAATTACGTCCCGTAAAAAATGAATATAATGATTACATGAAATTTTTAAACATTTAAGAAACATTATTTCGTATAAATATGTATTTATTATTTACATATTTAGTAAAAAAATATAGCAATGAACTTACTACGTAAATTAATTCCGTTTTATGATCATTATTTTTTAATATCTCTAAGAACCCGTAATTGTTTGCATATTTAGTTCAAGTCGACTCTTAGAATTGACGAAGCATTGCGTTTTTCTGATTTATATTTCTAAAGAGCTTACATTTTCTTTACTTCATTATTTGCTGAATGTTATTTTATTATTCAAGCAGCATTTTAAGATCGAACTTTAAACGCTGTAATGTGAATAAACAAACAGTGTTTCTCGGAATATTAAAGCTTGATTTGCAAACTTAGTTCCTGACCCAGCGGCTCCAATTCAAGTTGCAATTAATATTTTGTCATTTGTCATACGTCACCCGACGATCAAACGCTCTAGGTACCTATACTATTATCAATTTATCAACAAATAAACACACATCTTATTGAAATATGTACTATAAACTACTAGTACTTATTTTAATACTACTAGTAATTTGTTATGTATAGAATAGAAGACCTTTTAGCTTGTAATAGTACAAATGGAAGTCCTTATTTTATCGCCATTATTTAGAATAGGACTTCCGCTTGTTCAAAGCAAATCATGCAAGCTTTTGATAAACAGGCCCCTGATGAAAATGTAAAGCAATCTTATCCTGCGATACATTACTACATAATCAGTAATCTTCATTGACTTTTACGCTATAAGTACCTACACGAAGCAATCATAAAGCGACGACAACACGTCTATCTAAACTGGATGGTATCCCCGCCGCAACGTCCTTGTTATTAATGTGTCAGCCACTCGTGAGCACGAGCCTTTGTGTGACGTCGACAGGCAGCAAGGGACGTGACTCGATCGGTAGCGTGTTATGATTATGGACAACGCTGAGGTATCATCGACAATCATAGGTATTACTGTTCAAATTCAATTATATTTAGTTAGTGTAGGTATTAGACAGTTGATTTTATTGACGAACTGGCGTAATCAGTACGTTTTAGGTACAATATTAATATGTTAAAAGCATACCGGAGAAAGAGCCACCGGTTCTCGTTAGTATAAGCTCACGGCTTATAAAAGCTTCAAACCGGGCGCACCTTGGGGACAGGTCTGTATTTGCGGTTTATACCTTCGTAACTTTCACACTGCGAGGACGGGAACTTTTTTAATCACTTGAAAAATGCGTGTCCTTTCCTCCAGGGAACAAAGCTGAGTTTTCTACGATTGAAGTTTAAGCATACACATAGCAACACAGGAAATGAGAAGCGTTACTAATTAAACAGCAAATAGCTTACGTTATAAATAAGATTATAATAGAAATTATAATAGAGCTGTTTTTAATACCGTGTGTACAGAAAAGTTACTTTGTTATCAATTACTTTTAAAAACATCAACCTAAAATTATATGTGAGCACCAATTTAGACCGCGTTAGATTTTACCACGTAGGTATACATTTAAGCATTAAAGTTTTCTTAGCCTACTAAGACTAAAAGAGCTACAAATTCATAAGTCGGAGTGAACAGTAGGCTTAGCACATGATTGGTGCGACAGTATGTCGCCGCGAGATAGATCTCCCGTCCTTTACTAGCTATATTAACAAAAGAGGGACGGATAGTCTATCTCGCGGCGAGATACTGTCGCGCCAATCATGTGCTAAGCATACAGGTCGTAAATTAAGGAGCTTTTAAAAAAAATCGTGGTCTATATTGTAGTTTAGGGAAAAGGATAAAACTCAAACAATCTGTCCATATAATTCCAAACTTATATCAAAAAGAAAAGCCGTTGATTTCAGCGGCTAATTTTAGAGAACATCCGACCTTTCCTTTAACTACGTCTACTTGTATTGAAAAAGTAGTAAGTATAGAAAAAATTGGGTTTTGGCTGTGGTTTATAAATGATTAGTGGCATTATCTACTTTCCTCCAAAAATCTTTATTCATCAAAATATACTGATTCTACTTGTAGTTTTGTAAAGTGCTAATAAAACCAAAGACGACAACATTTTTGATAGCATTGATGACTACAATTGAAGGGTCTACGGAACGAACATGTCTAGTCAATTCAAATTACAGAAGGAAAAATCACCTTACTTTTAACAGAATAAGGTGTGAATTAGTCCTGATTTTTTTAGGCTTTGGTATGTTTTTTCCGTGGACCCTTCAATTAATATAAAAAGCGATACTATGGGTTAAGCTACACAGGGGTCTTTAAATAATCCGGGATATTTAATCTCAACGGCGACGATTGGTGGCTTATATACTTTACACCAAAGGGTTTAGCAGCCTTACCGAACAAGAGGTGCCTTTCCCCACGGATGAGGTCAATATTTTAGGTGGTGTACTAGCAGGACCTAAGAATACTCCATGCTTAATATCAGCTCTAGATCTTCTTTTGTTTCAGAGTTATTCAAGATAATGTAAAATATACAGGGTGTCGTTGAAAGTGGCATATTTCGTAAACTGTTCAAGTTAGATCAACCAAAAAAAAATGTGTTTGATAACAATAAAATAAACTACAAAATGCATATTTTTAACCTGCATCTTGTCCTTATTTTTCATAATAAAAAAAGGTTTCTTGTTTTTTTTTCCATATTTTTTTTTATTTTACGCGGAGGTACACCTACAAAAAAAATATGTATACATAGCCACTAATGTCCACTGTGTACATAAATAAAAATATTTCCGTAAATCATCGTGCGTCATGCCAAAAAAAAAATTTTTTCAGAAGTAGTCGTTACTGGCATACAAATAAAGTACCAGTGCAGTGTGAACAGAAGTTAGTGTGTAGGTATACAATCTCTCGACACTTACCGCACAAAATATCATTGACGTAAATTGACTTATTAGTGGCTCAGGACCGCTTCGGCCTCAGTTTCATTTCGGCTACTTAAGTAGTTCTCATTCGCATTTGGTCTACTGTTCCGATTCGCCAGCATTCCTATATCGTCACTTTCTTATCTCGCCCGCTTTCTTACGTGGGCCACTGTAGTTACTTGGTTATATTCCTAATTAGACTACAGTGCCGATTCGTCAACACTCCTAATTCATCCATAGTGCTTACTCGTTAACATTCCTATTTAGACCACAGTGCCAACTCGTCGACTACATAGCAGCCCTAATAGTACATCATCAATCATCATTATCATCAAAGTTATCTTTATGGTTAAGGACAAGTGTGACAACAGAAAATACTAATTGTAACTGCCGCATACTAGCTGGAAAATAGCACTTAAGAAGATATGAAGTGCACATTTCTAACTTAAAGAACGCGGACGAGTTGGCACTTTGGTCGAAATAGAAACATAGACAAAAATGGTATATTGACGATATTGGACGAGTTGGCACTATGGTCAAAATAGGAATTTAGACAAAATGGGGTATTGACGATATCAGAAAGTAGGCAAGTTAGGAAGGTGACGATTTAGGAATTGTAGGCTGACGACATGGCACTGTAGACGATTTATGGAGATGACGAAATGAAACTGAGGCCGAAGCGGTCCTGAGCCTTATTAGTGCATTTGCTATATAAATCAGCCTCTTGTCCAGTTTGTATGCATTTTTGTTTCCACATATATTTTTTAACGTTTTTTCACAAGACTTACACTTAATTTTTTCCATTTTCCAACAGAAAATGCAACAAATCAAATGTCGAAAACAATACCATGTGTCAAATGTTTATCTCTCTTTTATAAAGCAAATGTACTAATAAGTCAATTTACGTCAATTATATTTTGTGCGGTAAGTGTCGAAAGATTGTATACCTACACACTAACTTATGTTCACACTGCACTGGTACTTTATTTGTGTGCCAGTAACGACTACTTCTGAAAAATTTTTTTTTTTGGCATGACGCACGATGATTTACGGAAATATTTTTATTTATGTATACAGTGGACATTAGTGGCTATGTATGCATATTTTTTTGTAGGTGTACCTCCGCGTGAAATAAAAAAAAATATGAAAAAAAAAACAAGAAACCTTTTTTTATTATGAAAAATAAGGACAAGATGCAGGTTAAAAATATGCATTTTGTAGTTTATTTTATTGTTATCAAACACAATTTTATTTGGTTGATCTAACTTGAACAGTTTTCGAAATATGCCACTTTCAACGACACCCTGTATATTTTACATTATCTTGAATAACTTTGAAACAAAAGAAGATCTAGAGCTGATATTAAGCATGGAGTATTCTTAGGGCCTGCTAGTACACCACCTAAAATATTGACCTCATCCGTGGGGAAAGGCACCTCTTG
>JALPQI010012669.1:0-32551 GCA_025490895.1 Thaumatotibia leucotreta | reverse complement strand
GTCTTGGTATGATTCCCTGTTTTGCAGCATGAGGAAATATATTTTTATAATAGATATAACATTATATTGTAATATTAATATTCTTATTGCAACTAACTATAGTAAGAATCGTATTGTAATCTTTTTTCGTAGTAGGTGCCCAATGTCTTCACACCAGCTTCACACCAAATGGCTACCAATTTTTTTAGTGCCATCAGGGGTTTAACCTCCTGACCACAGTAAAATTTGTCAATTAATTTTGAATTCATAGTGTAGGAAATAAAACATAATTTACTATGTTTGAGGCGACCTTTTTATAGGCCTCTAGGCGGCTAGAGGACACGTTGAAGTTAAAACTAGCAAGGTATTTAACAGAAACATTTGCTATAAACTTTTTTGCAGGCGCTAAATTACCTTTGACGCGTGGTGAGTGTACCAGAGGTCCGTTATTTCAAAAATAAAGCGAAGCTGAAGTCAATGTGTACCTAATACTTTACAAAAAAACGGCCACGTGCATGTCGGGCCATGCTCAGTATAGGGTTCCGTAGTTATTCGAAAACAGCTGGGCCGTTTATGTTCGTAATAATTTTATTTTAAAATATTTTATATCATGAATGGGCTCATGATTTTTTTCATATTTTTTGGACCCTCGGATCAAAAATTAGACGGGGGGAACACAATTTTTTTTATTCGGGAGCTATTCTGGAGCAGTTACAACAAAAAAACTTTATTCTAACACCGTTATTCTTTTTAAGCTACAATGAGACCCCACACTTTAAGATTACAGCAAATAAAAAAAAAAACATCCCCACTTCACCAGTTGGGGAGGTACCCGAATTTTTTTTTCTAGTTTTTATTCTACCACTTTGTCGACATGATTAATAAGCAATTAAGTATACCCGTACCAAATTGCAGATTTCTAGTATTGACGGCCACTGAGCTATGCTGCGGATAGACGGACATGGCGAAACTACAAGGGTTCCGTTTTTGCCATTTAGGCTACGGAACCTTAAAAGAACTTAATTCGCTAACGTAATACTTAATTAAACTAACCTTGATTTGTTTTTTACTTGTAATTGGCAATATTGGGCAATTGGCATCAACAATACCTATTTGAGCAATTCTTTTTATTTTTGCCACTAAAATGAAATATGAAAATTTGGGTAAATTTTATACTATTTCTGCGCAGAATCACGAGCTGATTCCATTTCCGGCGAAAAAAAAAAGGGCCCAAAAATTTCATACATATTTCGAATATCCTCTTGTGTTACCGCCATAGAAGGTGTATGGAAAATAGTAACACAATAGGAAAAAAAATCATGGGACACTTTTTTTTCGACGGAAATGGAATCGGCTCGTAATTCTGCGCAGAAATAGTATAAAATTTACCCAAATGTTCATATTTCATTTTAGTGGCAAAAATAAAAAGAATTGCTCATTTACCTACCTAAGTAAGTCTGGTCAATATTATTCTACTGTGTCCAATTGTCCAAGACCGATCGGCAGTGGCCGTGAACTTCCAAACTAAGCTCCATGAAAGTACCGAAAGTCTGAATTGATCGGGTCCTAATATAGAACGGCAATGAAATGCAGACCGCTGCAGAATTATTATTTATGGCTCTTTTATCGATGAGATCCGGATCCAACTTGATTTAACCAGTGCATCTGATATGCAACATGAATTATGAATAAGGAATGTTTAAGTGACTAAATGGAAATCACTGATATTTGACAATATCTACTATATTGTCAAATATCAGTGATTTTCGATTCGTCGAAAAACATCGATAGGTAAATTAAAAGGCAAACATATATCGGTTTTTTGAATTGAACATTAAATATCAAAATGTGAAAAAACAGGAGCGATTCGAAAAATAATACATTTGTCAAGATGTGAACCATTTGAGCAAAAATGATAAGAAGACAACATTTTTTCTATTTTACCCTAAAAATAACCGCCTTCAAATCATTTTCAAATTCAACACTTCTTCACTGCCTGCCCAAGACTAACTACAAACCAGAGCCAAATATAGAAGTTGACATTTTCATTTCATTTCCCGCGCAAACGATCAAGATGGCGGTTAATAGACGGCAGCGCGGGACCGATTGTGTCGTTGATTATCTTCTGAAACGGCGCATTCCATGGTCTTACTTTATGAGTGCTTCTGAATTTGAGTAGCTATTTTTGAATGTCAGCTGATTTTTGGATTGTGATGTTGATGTTGCTTGAAATACCCCAGTTGGTAGAGCATAGTAGGCTTAACACAAGTTTTTTTTTTCTGCAATCCACCCATAGAGGCATAGACTAACCCCCTTATTCATAAACGTTTGTTAACTTAACACGCCGCTAATTGTTTGTTCCTTTTGCTCTTATGGACACATTGTTAAGACCGGAAAGGTCAAACAATTATTAGCGGCTTGTTAAGGTAACAAACGTTTATGAATAAGGAGGCTGGTCTATGGGTGGATTGCAGAAAAAAAATGTGTTAAGCGTAATATGCTCTACCAACTGGGGTATTTCAAGCAACATCAACATCACAATCCAAAAATCTGCTGACATTCAAAAATAGCTACTCAAATTCAGAAGCACTCATAAAGTAAGACCATGGAATGCGCCGTTTCAGAAGATAATCAACGACACAATCGGTCCCGCGCTGCCGTCTATTAGCCGCCATCTCACAGTGTGAGATATTTCTTCAGTTTTGTTGACCACATTTTCTTGGCTTTAACGATTGCAACATTTTATAAGAAAACCAGTACAAAAACTCCCAGTCGTCTATCGTATTTAGTTTCTGAGAAAAAAAATGTTCAAGATTACATTTATGACGTTATCAAAACACGTTTGTATTTTTATTTCCTCTAAATGAAAAATTAACGCGCTAATATTTTTTCTGTGTTTTGAAAGAACGATATTGAACCACATAAAAAAATACAGGACTGTATAATTGATTATTTTGATGATATTACGTAATTTTGCTTTTTTTATAAAATCTATTTTTTTAATGATTTATTGACGGTCGCATTTTATTTTAGAGTAAAAGACGTATGAGTAGTGTACCTATTCTGTACCAAATTTTCACAATTTTATCATGTCGGACCTAGGACTTATAGCGTTTCTATGGTTTTGGCTCATTTCTATGTTAATAGGGTTGTCACAATCTGAAAACTGGCTATTATTATGTCGGGCCATGGCTTAGTGTAGTAGTTGCTAGTCTGTTCCAATAAGTGGACGCAAGCTACATGTGTCATATTGCTCAGTCACTTACGTCCTTTTTACTAACTATTTTTTTGCGAAAACTCAAAATGTTGAAAACAATATTTATTGTATTAAGAATATTTATCAAACCTTCAGAAGAGTCCGCTGCCGTTAAAAGCATTTTTGGTAAAGCTGAAACGGAGACGCTTCGCTCGACCACGGATTTTTATGTCTATCTTCTTCATAATAAAGACGTTCGTCAACTGCGAGAGCCAAGTTCCCGTCTTCATTAATTTCGGGTATTACTGAAGCATGTGGTTCAGAAGGCTTTAAAACTGTCACAACTTTATCCGATAAAGTAGTCGTATTTGTTTATAACGTCGGTCTTAGAGAGACAGATCCGAAACATAAGAGTCCGAAGAATCGAGAGCACGCTGAAAAATACCTAAATTGTAGTCTTCCTGTCTACCTTTCGAGAGTGGTGCTCACGATCATACTGCCAACATTTATTACGGGATTCGCCGGGTTGCTCGGACAGCATTGCTATTGGCAAAGGATTCATCTCAATGATTTGCCAACCGTGCATTAGAATTTTGTGCATTTTGACTCACATAAAATATACCAGTCATATGCCTTTACATAGTTTTGAGCCACAGATGTACAAAATACACGGAAAGCGTTAGCGACATAGCTGCTACTAAAATGGTGTGAAAATCGTCGACAAGCCACTGCTCTATACCGAGTATTCCGGCAAAAATCTTACGATTTATTTCTGAAAATGCTGCCGATGAAAATGAGCAGTATTTCCGTTATTAGTGGTGCCCGAATTTTGTCTAACAACTTAAAACAACGTAAAACTTAACTAATGCATCTTAACTCATGTGAATTGCGATAGACGCAACCGAATAGCCAAATGCTCATTACGAATGAAATAGAAAAGTCTAATTAAATGGTACCTAAGTACTATGCCTATGACCAACGACCAATAAGCGGACTTATCTTCATAGCTACCAGAGAATAAATAAATGAAGGGTCACCGGAAAGAACATGTCTAGTCAATTCAAATTACAGAAGGAAAAACCACCTTACTTTTGACAGAATAAGGTGTGAATTTGCCCTGATTTTTTTAAGCACTGGACTCGTTTTTTCCGTGGACCCTTCAAATACCTATAGGGGGGGAGGGGGTCCAAGGAAAAATCACGAAAGATCACAGTAGGTTTACAAGGAAACTTCACGTGTATTTTTCGACGATGAACAAACTAAGAAAAAATATTGAGTGGGATGAAAAACTATCGAAAGCCTGCAGAGCATGATGGTAAGATCTATGCTCCATTTTTGCTCCGCCAGTCACTTGGTATTACACCGACTCTTGAGGGCTTCAGAAACCTGCCATTTGACATGTATTGTCCAAGCCTCAAGGACCAAAGGCCAGTACTGGGAGACTGTGCGCAGACTGTGGCATGTATTTATACGGCTCACTAGGGTAGAAGTAGTTCGACCAACGCGAATCCTAGATCCCAAAAGGAGGTCCTTTGCGTGATCTGGGAAAACGATGACGCAGAGTGGCAAGATGAAGATGATGTCGAAGGAGTTTCGCCCGCTACATACATGCTGGTAAAAGTGTGCCATATTGTGGCGATTGTAACTAACCAGGATAATCCCTGGACCGACGAATAGTTAATAAATAAACCTTAAGATTTTTAACGTATTACAAGTTATTTTCTACCTGTCCTTCAAGTAGCACATATAGGTAGTACCTACTAGAAATTACATTACACTCACGTGTAATAGGTACATATTGTAATTGACATTCATGACGGAATTTCGCGAAATTAAAAGAATTTTTAAAATTTTGGGTCAAACATCGCTTAGGGTCAAAAAGTAGCCGAAAAAACCTCGTATGATTTATGCATGAGCCCTAACACTTCGCAAATAAACTTGTAATCGTGTACATTTGAAAAGTGACAACCCTGACTGAATTATTTTAAAATTCATATCTAGCGAGTCCTGCAATATTTGCATTTGATTTTTTTTTCACAAGTAGGGCATTTTATATACTATTCGTTAATTTTAAAATAAAATGCGACGACCGAGGGATTATTGAGGAAAAAAATGTTTTTTAATTGTAAGAAAATTAGCGACACCGTCCTCTAGCAACATCAATTTGAATTTTTGATAAATGATATCGGTGTATTAAAATTAACTTAATATAAACACGTAAAAATGATTTTAAAAAATAGGCATTAAATGTGAGTAAATTCAGTTTTCAGGTTTCTATGGACTTCTATGGATGTTTATTTCTTTTTTGAAAATATCCAAGACTATGATACATAGACCTACGGGAGTTTCAATGTTCGCTATTATTTGACATAGCAAATAAATTAAACAAACAATCACACTTTCGCAAAATTGAGGAAAAATCCCACACTGTGCATCTTGATCGTTTGCGCGGGAAATTAAATGAAAATGTCAACTTCTATATTTGGCTCTGGTTTTTAGTTTTGGGCAGGCATTGAAGAAGTTGAATTTGAATTTTAAGTACCTACTCAAATTGCGAAGAAGTAAACCTACAGTTTATTTTTCTCAACAGACGTGCAACGGCGTCTATATTACCTATACGACTCACTCGAAAGGTTTAAAATTAACCGGTAAGGTAAGGTGGGTAAACCAAATGAAACGGTTTTTTGAATGGGGTAAGCCAAAACGCTACCAGCAGACGCTGTGCCAGAAGGACTTTCTGTCTTTCCCCATTCTGAAAACCATTTCATCTTACCCTACCTTACCTTACCGGTTAATTAAATGAAGTATTCGGCAAACTCACCTGAACATGGACATGTATGTCCCCACTCCTGTCCGTACTGACGACATATTTCTGGAACAAAAGAGACATTATTCAAACAAGGAAATGAATTAACTACGGAATGAGTAGTATTATTTAATAGGTGCATTGAAAGAAAGACAATGTTACCATTTTTTTTTATTATACGACGTCGACATAATTTATAAATCATTTCTTTCACTTTGCCTAAATTTATATGTAAATTCGACACTTCTACTTCTGTACTTCACTGTTATTTAAACGGTTTTTATTAACTTCACTGCGTATCAACTGTCGTCGATGCTTCAAATCTTGTGATCGATTTTTCGACCACTTCTACTGCACCGAATTCAATAAAATTTGTTACTCTTGTCAAAACCCCATGACAATGCAATAATATAATATTTGTATCCTTGTATCCTCAAAGCCTGATGCTGCAGACGTACTGCTTACGTTAACCGAGAGTGTTAGACACGCGAAAATGAAAGTATAGCATGTTTGGCATAATCAAATACTAACAGCCTGATCTTGACTTCCAACTCCTCACTCCTGATGCTGCAGTACTGCCTACAATAACCGCCTACAATTTTATCGATATCTTGATTTAAAAGAAGTTCTTTAGATATTAAGTAGAAACATGCGAATCTGATACTCCAGTGTTACTGCCTGCCACAACTTGGTTTAGCGATATGTAGATTTTGAAATACTGCTTTAGATATTGGGTAGAAGCGTACAGATTTCATTATCATCATCATCATCATCATATCAGCCGAAAGACGTTCACTGGTGAATATAGGCCTCCCCCAAAGATTGTCACAAGGACCGGCCCTGTGCCACCTGCATCCAGCGACCTTCACCAGTTCATGAGTCCACTTTGTGGGGGGCCTACCCACGCTGCGCCTTCCGGTACGTGACCGCCACTCGAGAACCTTACCACCCCAACGGCCATCGGTTCCACGCGCAACGAGCCCCGCCCACTGCCACTTCAGTTTAGCGATTAGAAGAGCTGTATCGGTTACTTTGATTCTGCTGCGGATGGTCTCATTTCTAATCCTAGCATAGCCCTCTCCATTGCCCTTTGGGTGAAATTGAGCCTTCTTATGAGGCCCATTGTAAGCGACTACGGTTTAGTACCGTATGTCATTACTGGCAACATACACGGATTAAAGACTTTCATCTTCAAAAAATTGGACGAAAAGATACAGACGGATTTAATACTGACTTCCCCCTCCTCAAACCTGATGCTGCTGAGACACGTGTCACTGCCTACCGTAACCGCCATGTTAATCGAAATGTTGAATATAAAGTAATGCTTTAGCTAATGGGTAAAAACATATACACTGAATACTCACTTCCAAATCCTAACCTCTATTAGTGTGTAAAATAACCGCTATTAGTCTGCCATAACCGCTGACAGTGTGGGTAGTTCGCGTAAGACGTGGCGTCGGACCTGCGGTCCGCTTGTTGATAGTGTGAGTTCACCCTTCAGGCCTTCGGGTTCGCGTAGAGCGAGCCGTCGGGCCTGCGGCCCTCCGTCTAAAGACTGACAGAGTGAGTAGTTCGCGACATTATGAGTGGATCGCGTAGACTGACAGCGTGAGTGGATTGCGTAGGGCGAGCCGTAGGGCCTGTGGCCCTCCGGCTGATAGATTGACAGCGTAAGTGGATCGCGTAGGGCGAGCCGTCGGGCCTATGGCCCTCCGGCTGATAGACTGACAGCGTGAGTGGATCGCGTAGGGCGAGCCGTCGGGCCTTCGGCCCTCGAGCTGATAGAGTGACAGCGTGAGTGGGTCGCGTAGGGCAAGCCGTCGGGCCTGCAGCCCTCCAGCTGATAGAGTGACAGCGTCAGTGGTTCGCGTAGGGCAAGCCATCGGGCCTCCGGCCCTCCAGCTGACAGAGTGATAGCGTCAGTGATTCGCGTAGGGTGGGCCGTCGGGCCTGCGGCCCTCCAGCTGATAGAGTGACAGCGTGAGCGGATCGCGTAGCGTAGGGCGAGCCGTCGGGCCTGCAGCCCTCCGGCTGATAGAGTGACAGCGTGAGTGGATCGCGTAGCGTCAGGCGAGCCATCGGGCCTTCGGCCCTCCAGCTGATAGAGTGACAGCGTGAGTGGATCGCGTAGGGCAAGCCGTCGGGCCTCCGGCCCTCCAGCTGATAGAGTGACAGCGTGAGTGGTTTGCGTAGGGCGAGTCGTCGGGCCTGCGGCCCTCCAGCTGATAGAGTGACAGCGTGAGCGGATCGCGTAGCGTAGGGCGAGCCGTCGGGCCTGCAGCCCTCCGGCTGATAGAGTGACAGCGTGAGTGGATCGCGTAGCGTCAGGCGAGCCATCGGGCCTTCGGCCCTCCAGCTGATAGAGTGACAGCGTGAGTGGATCGCGTAGGGCAAGCCGTCGGGCCTCCGGCCCTCCAGCTGATAGAGTGACAGCGTGAGTGGTTTGCGTAGGGCGAGTCGTCGGGCCTGCGGCCCTCCAGCTGATAGAGTGACAGCGTGAGTGTTTCGCATAGGGCGAGCCGTCGGGCCTGCGGCCCTCCAGTTGATAGAGTGACAGCGTCAGTGGTTCGCGTAGGGCAAGCCGTCGGGCCTCCGGCCCTCCAGCTGATAGAGTGAAAGCGTGAGTGGTTCGCGTAGGGCGAGCCGTCGGGCCTGCGGCCCTCCAGCTGATAGAATGACAGCGTGAGTGGATCGCGTAAGGTGGACCGTCAGGCTTGCGGCCCTCCAGCTGACAGAGTGACAGCATCAGTGGTTCGCGTAGGGCGAGCCGTCGGGCCTCCGGCCCTCCAGTTGGAAGAGTGACAGCGTGAGTGGATCGCGTAGGGCGAGCCGTCAAGCCTTGCACTAAAAACTTGAAAATAAAATAAGTAAAAAAAGTTTTAAGTTAAACGGTTTTTATTGCACCAAAAACAAGAAAATAAAAATTAGTTTTAACTAACCGTAGATGCTACTTTCTGTAGATTAGTCACGTGAAACTATTATCACTGTAGTGTTCCCAAGTTGGATGCTGAATGCCACGTTTAGCATTTATGTCAGTGGATTAAGCGTTACCTGATCGGAAACTTTTACCAAACTAAAATAAAAACGTGGGGCGTAATTATAAAGAAACATACAAGTTCAAAATCATCCATCTGTTCCAACACTTCTACAGAGTAGAGGTCACTTTTATCAAAGCCAGAACAAAACTAATTACACTATCGTTGTCTTGATTTCTGTGATTGTTCTTAAATAACTATAGTGACGTAATCAAAATTGCGTACGCCCCTCGTTTTTATTTCAGTTTGGTAAAAGTTTCCGATTAACGCTTAATCCACTGACATAGAGGCTAAACGTGGCATTTGGCATCCAACTTGGGAAGACTACAGTGATAATAGTTTCATGTGACTAATCTACAGAAAGTAGCATCTACGGTTAGTTACAACTTATTTTTATTTTCTTGTTTTTGGTGCAATAAAAACCGTTTAACTTAAAACTTTTTTTACTTATTTTATTAATGTAATGTAGAGACTCACGGATCCCACAGTCAAACTGTTCAAACAGTTTTGTGAGACAAAGTATTTAGTTTGAAGTTATAAGCTTTAATCCTGTATCTTACAGATCAAATAAATAATAATAATAAATAAATCGACAGATTTGAATCCCTAACTTAATTAAGCGGGTAATAAGTAGTAAAACTGCATAGAAAACAGTCATTGCGTAATTCTCGGAAAAGTTCAGTCCGAATAAGTATGTAATATTACAGAATTTCCGTACATGTTTTATTCTTTCTGTCTGTGGAAAATGGTAACAGAATGATTAAAATTTATAATTTTGAAAGTATTTTCTTCTAAAAGGATCGAAAGAGCTCCCGATTTGATATAATCAATCGATGGTAGCACTTTTCTGAGGCCCTATATTATGAGCTATTTCGCCTTTTAGGTGCACCCAATATGCGCGAAATTTAAAACCTTTAATTTTAGTCAGTTTTGTAACGACAATGCAGTTAATAAGCACTAGATTTCAATAAAACTCGGTTTTAGTGTTCATTTTATAAGCGATATAATATAAAATTAAATTATAATCTTACTTACCTAATTGTCGATAACGAACCTAAAAGTGAAAATGCGCACACATATGGAAGTATACTTCCGCATCGTACTGATGGATCGAGTGTCGGCGGACGTCATCAAGGCGGCCGGCTACCAGTTGCACACAGGGGTTGATCTCAGCTCCTTCAAGCTATTGGAGTATGCTGAGGAGAGGCATGGAGGAGGTGCGATCAACACCTGTGCTGCCCCGGGAACGGACACCCAGCCGCTCGTGACGGCTGAGGAAACCGGCAAGGCTCCGGAGCCGCAGGCGCTGCCAACCAGCAGCGAAATCGTGGCGGACGATGTGGAGGGACAGGCGCAGGAGATGGGAGGCAGGGTGGCGTCCACGGAGGATCTGGCCGTGCCGCGTATGGCTCGTGAGTCCTCTCCGTTGTCATCGTTGGTGGGCTCGGAGGACCTGCGGGGCCTGTCTGAGCTCTACCTGGAGGGCACCCTGTCACCCATGTCCTGCGAAGACACTGTCCAGGAGGTGGCTGCTGATCTCAGCACCACCAAACATTAAACGTCCCAATGGAGGGTATACCTAAGGTGTGTACAAATTAACTTACAACACAATAAAGCAGCCACAGCCCTTCTGGCAAGGCAGTTAAAAAGCGATAAATTCGATATTGCCCTTATTCAAGAACCATATATATATAAAGGTGAAATAAGAGGACTAAAAAATACTGGGGGGACAATTATTTATCTCTGTCCCGATGGTAATATGAGAACATGTATCTATGTGAAAAATGGCATCAATGCGATGCTCTTACATGCTTTCTGTTCCAGGGATCTGACGACTGTTAAGATCCAAAACAAGGGGGAGGGTAAGCAACTTATCATCTCGTCGGCATACCTTCCCTACGAAGCAACGGATCCCATCACGCAACAACTTAGGGGTCTCGCTGTACTTGGCAGCCAAGCGAACACTGATCTCATCATCGGCTGCGACGCAAATGCGCACCACGTCATCTGGGGCAGCTCAGACGTCAACAGAAGAGGAGAGAAGGTACTGGATTTTCTGGTGAGTTCTTCCCTACAAATACTAAACAGAGGCAATGAACCAACTTTCGTCAATGCTAGACGAGGTGAGGTAATTGACATAACGTTAACTTCTAACAACGCTACTAATAGTATTAGTTCTTGGCACGTATCTAATGATATTTCCCTATCCGATCATAGATATATATGCTTCAGGTACAACACTAAATTTCATTTAGAAACAGTACGAAAACGCAACCCTAGGAACACGGACTGGTCAGCCTACGCAAGGCAACTGAAGGTGGAACTAGGGGATCCCAAATGTAAGCTAAATTCTGTAATAGACATAGAATTTTCAGCGGACGCAATAGTCCAAGCTGTCCACACAGCATGGATTAATAATTGCCCGGAAAAGATAACCCTGGCAAAGAAGACGCCGTGGTGGAACTCCAATTTAGAAAAACTCAGGAAAGAAACTAGGGCTGTCTTTAATGATGCTAAAAGGAAAAAAAACTTTGAGCTTTACGCGCGAAAACTTACAGAATATAACAAGGCTGTAAGGAAAGCTAAAAGGACCGCATGGAGAAATCACTGCGATCAGATTGGGTCAATACCAGAAGGTATGAGACTCACAAAAGCACTTGCAGCTACCAAGTCAGTCCCGCTTACTTCCATCAGAGGGAGTAACGGAAGTATGACAGAAACGGGACTGGAAACCCTGGAAATCATGTGTAAAACGCATTTTCCGGGGTCCATTATTCACCAGGGCCCTGTGGACGATGAACCAATAAGTGTGTTGGAGCAATCCGTAAACACGACCAGACATAATTGGGACACGTCTAAAAAGGTAGTAGATCACAACAAGTTGAAGTGGGCGCTGTCAACGTTTCAGCCATATAAAGCCCCGGGGCCAGATGGGATCTACCCCATTCTACTACAAGAGGGTGCAAGTACAATCTTACCGCACTTGAGCAGGTTGTACAGAGCCTGTTTAGCCTTCAGCCATGTACCACGTATATGGAGAAAGGTTAAGGTAACCTACCTGCCAAAGCCTGGCAAGGCAGATTACACCGAAGCTAAATCATATAGGCCGATAAGTCTCTCGTCATTTTTCCTCAAAACTATGGAAAAACTGGTAGACAGACATATAAGGGATGGACCACTAAGAAGGCATCCTCTGCACCAACTACAGTGCGCTTATCAACCAGGCAAGTCCACTGAAACCGCACTGCATTTGGTGACTACTAGAGCGGAACAGGCTATAGAAAACAGAGAAATATGTCTAGCCGTGTTCATAGATGTGGAAGGCGCATTTGACCGTACCACGTATCAAGCGATCAATAATGCTGCCTTGGAACATGGCATAGAACCGACTCTGTGCAGGTGGATCGGTAATATGCTGAATAGTCGACTAATAAAATCCTCCCTCATGGGAGACGAAATATTAGCCACGGCAACAAAAGGATGCCCACAGGGGGGTGTACTATCACCAACCCTGTGGAGTCTAGTAGTGAATTCACTACTGGAGGAGCTAAATAAAGGTCCTCTGTACACAGTAGGATACGCGGATGATTTAGTGATACTGGTCACCGGGAAATTCCCAAGCACTGTATCGGAAATCATGAATGGAGCGCTGAAGCTAGTGGAACACTGGTGTAATAGTCGCCAACTCTCCATTAATCCGGCGAAAACTGTGGTAATACCCTTTACCAGGAAAAAGACCCTCGCTAACATGAAGCAACTAAAGCTCTATGGCAGGGTACTAGATATGTCCAGCGAAGTGAAATACTTAGGTATGACACTTGATAGAGAACTGAACTGGAAAAAGCACGTAGACCTCCTCATAATCAAAGCACTGAGAGTGTTTGGTATGTGTAGGTCGGCATATGGCAAAACATGGGGCTTAAACCCTAAAGTACTGAGGTGGATCTACACTATGATGGTGAGACCTATCATTCTGTACGGTAGTCTGGCATGGTGGCCAAGAACTGCAAAGGGTACATGCAAGGATGCTCTGAATAAATTACAAAGAGTAGCGTGCATGGCCATCACAGGCGCGTTTAGAACGACGCCAACGGCGGCGTTAGAGGTACTGTTGGACCTACCGCCGCTACACCTGGTTATACAGTCGGAGGCACGCAAGTCCCTGCAAAGACTCAAGATCTTGGGTCTATGGAGTGATAGCATGCCAAAGACCAAACATACAAGCATGGAACTAGACAGTTACATGGATAAGTTAACAAGTATGGGTAGTGATAAAATGCTGCCCAAATTTGTTTTCCAAAAGAATTTTAAAACTAAAATTCATAATAGAGCCGAATGGGCGGGGGGTCTACAGCCACCAATTTCTGATGGGAACGACCTTATTTGGTACACTGACGGATCCAAGACTGGATCCGGTACGGGCGCAGGCATTTATGCAAACGACTACCGTGGTAGTGTAAGTATGGGCAACTATGCGACTGTATTCCAAGCGGAAACCTACGCGATTATTGCCTGTGCACAGGAGATTATAGATAGACAGACCCAAGGTATGAATATCTATATATTAAGCGACAGTCAAGCAGCACTGAAGGCCCTTACGGCGCCTAAAGTAGACTCTAGACTAGTATTCAACGGCATCCAAGCTCTGAACAAACTTGGAAGGCGAAACAAAGTGCAACTGGTATGGATCCCAGGGCACGAGGGCTTCCTTGGCAATGAAAATGCAGATGAGCTTGCAAGAGGGGGTTCTACAAACAACTTTGTAGGACCAGAACCATTTGTAGGACTCTCACAAGGAACCATTAAAACAGCCATGAAAGAGCGAGTTAGATGGAAGCACCAGGAAGAGTGGAACAATCTAACGGGGCTCAGGCATTCAAAGCTCTTTATGCACGAAGTAGACTCGGGCTGGAGCAAAAAGCTTTGGAAATATAGCAAAAGACAACTCAAACTCATAACAGGGGTGTTTACGGGACACTTTGGGGTCAAAACTCTCTTGGCCAAAATGGGTCTTTCTGACAGCATAGACTGTAGAATGTGTGGCGAGGAAGAAGAGACAATGAAACACTTAATGTGCGAATGTCATGCCCTCGCCAGACAAAGGATGAAAGACTTCGGAACTGGTTATCTAGAACCGAAGGAGGTCAAAACGTTACCGCTAGGGTCCATCCTCAAACATATTGAGTTGATAGAGCAATCCCTGGGGTAGACGAAACAGGGGGCAATTACACAAAAGATCCCAATGGGTCGAAGTGTATCCGTAAGGGCCTCGCTAATAAGATAAGATACTTCCGTATTTATAATTTTAATATGGATAACAGAGATTACTTAATACCCTCGTCCGTGTGGGCGCCTAAGCCTGCCACCCCATATACCGGTACTAACTGGATTACCGATATAGGACACGCGGCCATTGCGTTGATTGGACTTTGTTTACTATTTTATTCCAACTCTGAGCTGTAACCGGTAATTGGTAATTTCGATCAACCTCAAATTATTCAACAGAGTGGTAAACCATCATTTGCGAATGCTGAGTATGTGGGTTCGATGCCCACCTCAGACGTTGGTGAATTTATAATACTATACACGGTGCTCGCGAATATTGCGAGCGATTTTAACTATGCATTCTAGACATCAAAATAAACAAATAATATTACGAGGCCTAATGTCAAATTCCACAAAAAAAACTTTTTTTTTTGAGTTTTTGAATACTTTTTAACATTTCCAATACTTTTTATCATAACAATAATTTGTTAACATATTTTTTTTAAAGACAGGTTTTCTCATCAAGTCTATTCTTATTTTTTGATTGTCAGGCAAAAGGTGTGGTAATATTGGGGTAGCATTGGAATCAAAAAGAAGTTTTATGACGAGTTACTTCGAAAAACTTATTTCGAAAAAAGGTTAATTATCTCTGGAACCAAGCCGAATCCAGGAAATATTATATGACATTAAATACTCTAAATATGGTCAGGAATTCAGCATTAAAATCTTTCGGAATGCTCACGAGCACCGTGTATAGGTATATTGGGGATAATAATGATAGGTATGTCCGTGTAGTGACGGCAGTAAGAATACGTTTGTCATCACCCCAAATGTTCCCATGGGTGACGTAAGAAACGACTAAGGTATTGAAGTACCTATGACTGAATGTTCGTTGTCAGAAGATTGAAGACGGGCAGCAGTGTCATCATAGTGGATAGTTGGATACTACTGCAATCGGCAACCCGCTTGCCCAGCGTGGCGATTATGGGCATTGACCTCCTAATGCATCCATCGCCTATATCCAGCAGTGGACCGAGAGAGGCTAGCAATGTACAAGTTCCAGAACATTCTCAAAATTCATCCCTTAGTCGACTCTTACGACTCCCGCAGGAGGGGTTGGGGTGGTGACAAATGTATTCTTACTGCCGTCACCACACGGCTGGTTTCTCATCTGGCCTGTTGAATTTGAATACTACCCTACTTGCCAGAGTAGGTGGAGTTGCCGTTTTAAGTTCCCCTACATTGTATATGCGATCTGCGTCCAGAACGGCGTTGTTTACCGTCCACAGAAATAGTACGTCGAACTGCCATCAGCTAATGGCTTCGGCTGAATGGTTTTAGAAAATAACACTTTGTTGTACTGTAGAATTAGCGCGGGCCAGATGCTGAAATGATTTAATGTGGAAGAAATGCTAACTCACTTTATTTAGGAAGGTAAAAATACATAAAAGATATAAAAACCCTGTAAGTAATAACACTAAATTAAACATAAAGTATCACATCACCAGCCTCTCTTAGCGGTATACCGAGGAGAAGTTTCATAAGTTGCGAAACTTCTATAGGGAATTTGTACCTATATGATTTCTCGGTTCCCATAGTAGCCTACAAGATGTTAGCAGTCTGTATGCATAAGTGTGAAATCAGCCCAGTCTACTTCCAGATATAGATACGTAATACTTATCTACAAGTATCTACTGTAAAGTGTAAATCATCGTTTAGTTTTTAGGTCAAGAAACTTGTTTACGCCGCCGACCGTGTTTGGAACAACAACGGATAAAATAAACATGGTGGTACGTTTCGTACCTCTAAATAGTTAATACCTATATTCAGTACGGGCCGATAAAAGAGTAGCTATGGGGCCTTGAACCAAACTGATATAGCTCTTCGAATCGCTAAACTGAAGTGGCAGTGGGCATGGCACATTGCACGTAGAACCGATAGCAGTTGCGGCAGAAAGGTTCTCGAGTGACGGCCACGTATCGGAAGCCGCAGCATCGGTAGACCCCCGCAAGGTGGGCTCGGACGTTCAGCAGTGGACAGCTTACGGCTGATATGATGATGATGGAGCCTTGGGCTTTTTCAAAACGAGAATGTGTGCTGCACGTGTTAAAAATAGGCTTTTTCCTAACTAGTGCGCAAAAACGAACTTTCACCCTCGCCGAAAAAAAGTTTTCCCGCACTAGTTAGGAAATGTACTATTAATTTATGCCTCTTATTATGTTCGATAGACACAGAACCGGCAGAGCATATTTTCAATATGGCGATGAGTCCGTGGAAGCAATATGATTACATGTGTATATACCCTATCTCTTCCCGTGGGCGTCACCTAACGGTCATCTAAGGGACTTAAAGTAGTGTCCCTGACCATTTATCACAGAAGAGTGATGATGGGCAGCAGCATCATCATACTACATTACTGCGATCGCTAATCCGCTTAGGCTGCGTTTCCACCAGAGATGTGCGAGGATGTGTTTCCATACAAATGACACCTATTAATGACTTGAGCGAGGGGGTTCCCTCTATCTGGCATAATTTATTTTGTCCGAAACGCTTAGGACATAACAGACTTGCCATAATCTATTTTGGCATAATCTTAATGAGGCAGAAACATCACTTGGCATAAATAACAATATTTCGAACATTATTTTGCCCGAAACTATCTTGGCATATTATTATTTACGCCGAGTATTATAAGACAGAAATTAGATTTGCATATTTTTTTGGCATATAGCCACATGTTCGAAACTTACCTTGCATTTTTCGTCAGGCAGAAATTGTTGTGAGGGTGAACATTTCTGCGTGAGCGAGCGAAGCGAGCGAACAAAACCTTCCGGGGCAGATCCGACTCGGACAGGTTAGGTTAGAAGACTAAGGCGGGAGCAAAGCTCCCGCCTTAGTCTTCGAGGTTATTTTTTTTTTAGCAACCTAGAAAGTACTCAGCTCAGTAACACAGTAAGTAACGTGCAGAATATTACTACTACCTTATTATACTATTTTGAGAGGTTGTAATTATTCCTTCTCTGTTATGCTAAAACAAACTATGCTGATACTTTTTATGCACATCCAGATTATGCCTCATCATAAATAGGAGCATCGAAATTATGCTCATGTAATATTCGGACAACTCGAAATCGGCCACAACGAAATATGGTAAAGTTGAGTATGCCACAACAATTTCTGCACAAACCCCATTATGACTACATAGTTTATGCCATATAGAATTATTCATAAAAGAATTATGCCACAACAGGGTGAACCCGAGCGAGGTGGAAACGCAGCCTTACCCAGCGTGGCGACTATGGAGATTTACTTCGTAATGCGTCCGTACGTATAGTTCAATAGAGAGGCTCCTGTCAAGGAGTGAACTAAGATAGGCTGATGTGCGCAAGTTTGCCTTAAACTGACTTGAAGTTAACACGCGGCAGCCACTTGCGGGTGAATATCTGAGCGTTTCAACCGCCTAATTTTGGTGGCATCATTTTTGCCGAAGATTCTAAACGTCTCAAAGTTACACTTCGTCATTTGTAGAAGGTACTGTTCCTTCTTCAAATCTGCCGTCCTATACCTAAAACCGGCCTAAGCAGCAAAATAGTAGTTTTCAATTGAATAAAGATTCTGAAAGAGGAATTAAAACCCTATAGACTGGTCTTGGAATCATATTTTTATCATTTATATTCACGGAGATACTCAATCCAAATACCTCGCTAAGTGCAGTATAAGTTGATAGATTACAATACTATAAAATGGCAAATCTACATTACATAGCTATAAGTAATGTTAAGGTACTTAGCAGTTGTATTCATTTAATGATTAAACTGCATGATACGCAGCTAAAAACACGTTACTTGACAAAAACTGTTTATACGCTCGTTTAAGTCCTTTTACCCTTTTATTATTATTCTTTTGTTACGCACTTTTATTGTCTGATACTACATTAAAAAACAGCTTCTACGCTTAAACATGGCTAAAGTCCCTTAACCTTTTATTAATAAGAACTTAATTACGATTTCGGCTACAAATACAACACTAAAACCTAGTGACTTAGTTTAAACGGATGAAAACTACAGAAAAAAATACAATGTTACAAGACTAAAAACACGCTAATCAACAATACTACGCTAATACCCCGCAAAGTGCAAAACCCCTCCCCTCAGATCTGACCGCCGTGGCCGGCAGTTCACTGTGCGGCGCTCGCGCACGAGTTTGTGTAGTTATACAATACAATAACTCTTTATTGCACCTCAAAGACAAATACAAAACAAATAATAAAAGTACATGTTATAGAAAGAGGTAAACAAAAGTCTTATCGCTAAAGAGCGATCTCTTCCAGACAACCTTTGGGTAGAGGAGATAAGAAAGTAAAAGTTGATAGTATTTAGGTGGTGCAAAACTGAGAAAAATGGTCTGATGGCTAAGGAATGTAAAAATAAACACAAAATACAAATACATAAATATGTATATATAATATATATATTTATATAAATAGATACACATAGAAATACATATACATTTTATAAAAATACAAATACATCACATAGTGAAACTATGAGAAATAATTAGTTTAAGTCAATTGGAATGAAAGGAGAAAATAAATAAAATAAATAAATAATTCAAAACTAAGGAAGTGACCGTGTGGTGACGGCAGTAAGAATACATTTGTCACCACCCCAACTCTTCCCGCGGGGGTCGTAAGAGTCGACTAAGGGATTAAAGTGTCACTGACCATACTTTGATACAAGATTGATGATGGGCAGCAGCGTCATCATAGTGGACACATTACTGCGATCGCCAATCCGTTTGCCCAGCGTGGCAATTATGGGCATTTACCTCCTAATGCGTCTATACGCATAGTATAGTTAATAGGAGAGGCCTACGTCCAGCAGTGGACCGAGATAGGCTGATGAAGTGAAGTGAAGTGAAAGAAGGAAGTGACAGATAGTGTTTCTTAAGTAATGTTTTGAAGGATGCAATCGATTCGGCACGTCTAATTCAATAGGGAGTGAGTGAGTTCCGTAGTCGAATAGTTATCACTTTTATCACCGCAAAATGTCTGGAACGCGACGGTAAGTGTGTAATATATTAAAGTTATGTGTACAGTAGTTATTCTGCATATTATTTAAGACTATATAATATTTATTGACAATATAATGTTTATTGTTGTCAACCAAACATAAATACATTTTTGATGAGCTTTAATATTTTAGTTAGATGTTCAACTTTTTCATTTAAAGGGTGTAGCAGGATAGCCTTGGAAAAAGTGCCCCCAGAGGTTTTGGTTTGAAACTATAGTCAAACAATGACTTTTAAAGCGGCAACACCATGCACATATTTTGGACCCCCTCTTATCCCCACTAACCAGCGAAAACCCCAATAACTGAAAAACTGTTTTATTTTTTTTCTCCTAAACTATGTTAGTGATGGTTTCCAAATTTTGCAAATATAATACTATGGCCTAAAGTTATTATCAAAAAAAGACAGCCTTCTTGGACTTCATACACATTAAAAAAACAGTAAAAAAAAATTACTTTAATTTTGTACCTACCTCTAGTCAAACTTGTTATACAGGTAAATACCTATAACAAGTTTGGCTGGAGGTAGGTACAATCACCATTTTTTTTATATGTGTCTACATCTTATCTAGATAATATGCAAGTTTCATGTGCCTAGTCTAGGTGGATCATAGCGAAACATTTTTTTGAAATACTATGGTGCCTACTACGGTTTTACAATATTATAAGTAAAAAATAAGCAACCGCCAGCGACAAGGAATTTCAATTTGAAAAGGTGGTGCTAAATAATTATAAATTAAACTTATCAGCTTATTGATGCTACCATTTTGTGTAATATTTAATAATGAAGACGAAAGTCTTTCATCATAATATTGTGAGGCCGTAGTAGGCACCATAGTATTAAAAAAAAATTCTCGCATTGACGCACTTAGACTAATTAGGCACATGAAAGTTGCAAATTATCTAGATAAGTTGTAGACACGTATAAAAAAGAAATGGTGATTGTACCTCTAGCCAAATTTGTTATACAGGTTGATTTTTTTTATGAATATATTTATTACCTACTCACATTCAAACAATAAACTATTTGTATTTGTATGAAGTCCTAGACGGCTGTCTTTTTTAATAATACCTTTAGGCCGTAGTGCAAAATATAGAAACCGTCACTAACATAGTTTAAGAGAAAAAAAATAAAACAGTTTCACAGTTATTGGGGTTTGTGTGGGTAAGAGGGGTCCAAAATTTGTGCATGGTGTTACCTCTTTAAAAGTCATCGTTTGACTATAGTTTCAAACCAAAACCTCTGGGGGCATTTTTTCCAAGGCTACCCTGCTACACCCTTTGTTGTAGTTTTTCGCTGAAGGTATTGTTGTACCTGACTGTTACCTAATAGAATACATATTATTATGTTGCTTTGTTAATTATATATACGATAAAATTATCTACAATAGAATTTCTAGTACAGTCACTCTGTCGCGCGCGTTTATATCTATAGAAATATGTTAGGTAATAAAGGAAATCCTGTAATACTCGTAAAACGCCGCAATACAAACAAAGCAACCCATGTAAGTTGAACTACATGTAATATTATAAAGGTTTCGGCAGAGGTAAGGGTGAACACCGTGACTTTCACTTACCGTATGAGGCTATAGAAAAGCCCGCTGCCTTTACAACTTAATCAGACTACTTCCTAAACTTATTCTTAAAACGTCACTTTTTGCCATCACGCTTTATTTTATAGGCAAATATTTATTATTGTATTTAATTTCAGGCATTTAATAAGCTCGAGAATCCAATGTATGATAGACTCCTGCTGTAATCAAAATGAAGAAAGACAACCTTCAATGCAGCGTTAAAACATTTATAATGCAAAAAAATAGAACTAGAGTAACTCTGTAGACGTAAGAAATATCCTACTTTCCTTCATCCATAACATATAATAGGCAATGTCGGGCATGGTCGACGATTTGAAGATGATAATAATTAAGTATTGAAGTTTTATAACTGATCTCGTTTGTTAATTAAGGAAGAAATAATAAATAAGTTTTATAAATTGTTTTGTTACGGGTAATGACTAGTAGGTAGATACATATCTAAGCCAGAAGGGCTAGTATACATTTAAATCTGTTGTATTTGACAGTTACTTTACTTTATAGTCAACATATCGAAGGGTGAAAAAATATGATAGTAGACGTACGGTCTATGTAAACGACAGTCATAATTTGACTCGTCGATACGTTAACTACAGTAAAGTGAATGTTACAATAAGCTTACATTTATACTAGCCCTTCTGTAAAGTAAGTGGGCGAAAGTGAAGTTAAGGTAGACAAACAAGTGATTTTATACTTTTTCCGGCCAAGGTCTGTAATTAACATAACTTTACTGTCCTCGGTATGCAATCTACTAATTCGATAATTCTGATGTTACTTAATAAGACTAAATAAATAAGTTTTGACAAAAAATATTTTTGTTTATTCTTATGAACTAGAAGTAATTTTGTTTTTTGTTTTCTAATTATAAAAAAAGTTTAGGCTGATTTTTCGTTTTGTTTCGCATTTGAATTAAAAAGATTTATCATACAAAGTCTTGTTTCATTTATTTTAAATAGGTATTAAATCCCTTTAATTGTTACTTGTAAAGTGTAGGTTAACGAGGACTTGCTATAACAATAAATAAACCATTTGGATAACATTACAAGACTATAACCTAGTTATCGGAAATGATCTGTCATGTAACGTGTTTTATGCTTAGGAATTCATACAACTAGCTATGATTTTCACAGTTATTTCATAGTTAAAAAACAGCTAAAGTCCAGTAGCGTGTTTATATCATTCTTTTTTTAACTAGTAATCCTACACATAAAGTACTATAAACTCTTAAAGTGACTTAGTCGTTATTAAGCTATGCATTACGTATTCTGCAAAGTATAAAAACAATACTATAAACACGGTAAGTACTTAGCCGTTATTTAGATATGAACTGGTAATTATGCAACGCTATAAAACGGCAAAGGTATACTTAACGGGGTTTTAAAGGTAAAATCGCTTGCATTTTTGTAATTCTTTGCAACACTAAAACACAAAAACGGTAATTTCTCATAAATATTACATTTGTTTTTAAAATGGTGCACATTCAATGTAAGCCTGAATTTAGCTTTAATTTTTTTATAACAGAAGTGCGGAATAAATCTTAAGATTTTCTAGAAATATTTACTTTTAAGTTTTTTGCTCATAACTCAAAACTACAATTTGTGGGTTAGATAGGTTTTAGACAAAGGACGGCAGAAATGACAAAGTAGCACATTGTAATGAATAGAAACTTCGGCAAAAATTATGCCGCCAAAATTAGGCAGTTGAAACGCTCAGATATTCGTCACCCTTGCACAATGCAGGATGATGCTGCTAACACCCCTGGGTTAGCGATACTGTCCCATACATTGTTGAGATTTAATCCTTTAAATGATTAGAAGTCTCAACAATAGGATATGTTGGTTAGTTAACCCTAGGTGGAACAAGTGGGTCAGCCATCAGCCGATTGGTTTTAAATGCCTTAACTACTGACCGCCATTCTAAAAACAGCTCCTATGCAGTAATAGTGCATCTCCGTACAGAATAGGCGTCGAGTGGGCGTAGTTAACTGTCGGTGGACCTTAAGTCCTCACGATAAGGGTCAAGAAGAGTCAGCAAGTTATTTCCAGCACCATTGTAGGCTAGTTGTTTACAGATCAGTCTTTTGTTGATTGTAAGCTCAATTGGCGTGAGGTGAAGGCCAGCGGCCTTACTGCGAACATCGAAATCGCCAAATTTCGAAGTTTTCGTTAGAGTGACAGGGACAAATCCTCGAAATTTACGAATTTCGATTTTCGTGGTAGTTGGTCAAGTTTCCTTTAACTATCATTCGACCCAGGTTTTGTAGGTTTCGAAAGGGAAAAACCATTCATCTGTCTGTCACCAGGTTGATTTCATGGATTGAGATAGCTAGTTAGAATCCCAAAGCCGTAAAAAACAAAAGTTTTTAATTTTCAGTAAGTAGCTATTTGTGATCGCTGCAAAAATACTTATACCATTGAAAGAAAATGTTGTCAACTAACCGATCGAATTTTAATGGAATTTAAGCTTTTCATGAACTCTATAAAGTAGCTGTCCCTTTTTTAATCGATTTAACAACTAAATTTATGGTTTATGTGGTAAAGTGTATGCCTCTTTCCAAGTATACATGAGTAAAACGTTTTTACAGACAACAAAAGATTGAGATTCCTCATCGTTCCAATTTTCTAGAAACGTAGTAACACGTATTAGGTGTTAGTACGGGAAAGCGTGTAAGAGGGCCTTTGGGAAATCACGAAGAACTTCCTTTTACAAGCGAACTAGGAACGTTTAATTATTATACTATTACTTATTATGTCACTTGCTCGACATTTTTGAAAAGTACTGCTGTTTAAGGAAAACGACTTTGAGAGCTGATATCTCGAAAACGGTATTTTAGGAACCTTTATATCATATTAAAAGATCTTTGCATTCATACCCTACACAAAGAAAATTAATATTATGTGTAAAATAAAAAATATTATTATGTAGAAATAAAGAAAATTATTATTATGTATAAATTAATATTTGGTAGGCAGATTTGGTAGCTGGCTGCCAAATGGGAAATATGGTTTCCCGTCTAGTAACCAACTATGAAATGAGAATAACTTTCCCATTTCGTATCCAGATTTAGACCTGGTTACAAACCGGTAAAGATAAGTCGCGATTTAAAGCCAGTTTCCTATTGGGATTTTATTCCATTTCGAAGCTGGTTACGAAACTTTGGCTATCAAACGGTACTAAAGGATTATGTGCGGAGAGCCCAATCCAAAAAATCATATCATGGTCCGACACGCACCTGGCCAGTTTTGCATTCGTGACACACTTAGCAAAAGGTGAACGTAACCTCCGGTTCGTACGTTCCGTTAATTTAAACATTTGGTTTATTATTATAACATCAAACACTAATTGTGGCATCCGGCGGTGGTTGCTCTCGCTCATTGTAAACAACCGCTGATTTCTGCTGGAGTTGCAAATACTCGTAACAATAATCTAATGTTAATTTAATGTTACTATTATTTGGGCCATTTCTTTCAAAGTTGTCCCTCCTACTTTTTTTGTAATATAAGTTTTTTTAATTATAATTTCCACTCAGTATGTTGAGCTCTTTCGATCCTAATAAGAGAAAAATTTAATTAATTGTCCAAAAATTTACATATAGAGCCTTTTCGAACTTTCCATTTCGTTGCCGCCATACAAAATGTTTGAACAAATGGTAACGAAATGAAAAAAAACTTGGCACACAAAAATAACCTAACAGCATCGAAAGAGCTCGCAATACTGAATAAAATCCAAAAACGTGAGGGGGACAACTTTGAAAAAAAAATGGCTCATTTCCCATTTAACTTCTTGTATGGGTACAAAAAGTCGTGGCCAATCGGTTTCTCAGTAGAAAAAACAGACAAATAAAAAATGCAAACGTGAAAAGATGGCACCCCATACAAAAAAATGGCACATTCGAAAGTTCCGTAGTAATCACAGGCAGACTCTGCGACCACGGGTGTGACGTCATGCCAAAAACGTCAGGATAAAATTAAACGTAAGTTTACGCGATTAAGACCAGTTTGTCGTTAAAATATGATTGATAATCGTGAAAGTTTAAATCAATATGTTCCGTAGTAAACTGGGAATCCTTATACGGACTATCCGCTTCGATATATCTGGTGGCGACTATGCCTCCATCTGTTTTCTTAATGTTGCCAAATTGCGTTGAAAAGGGTAAAGATATACCCTTAATGTTACCATGGCAAAGAATGCGATGTCATCATAGATAATAAGAACGCTGATTTCGTATCAGGAAAAAAAATACCAAGGGATCACTAACATGGAGGAAATCGATTAGGGTAAGTGCTCCAGTGAATGAACACTTAAGGAAATTTTCAACTTAATATTTTTTTTGTGGCCAGGAGCAATAATGAAGTTCAAATATGAATGTTGTTATAGAATAAACCACTATTGTAGTTTTCTAAAATCTATTTTATTTTGCATTAGTGCTGCACAGTTTTAAATTAAAGCTAGCTGTAGGGGATAAAATGGAAAATCACCAGTGAATGAACATTAAATTCTAGTAAATGAACAAATGAAACCAATGAATGAACTACCTTAAAAATAATATATTAAAATGCAAAAAGTACTCTATTTTTAATTGCTAGTGCTAGTAATATTCGATAATTGAATTTTGAACTTTAAGGAGACATAATAACTATATACATAATTAAACGACATCAATTACAGTTCCACATTTCTGAGTATTCTGGGATGGTTCAACTAACTCTTCCGTTACCATTGAAGAGTGACCTTATTTGCCGCTTTCGTTAAAAAGTAAACTGGGCTCATTCTGTATATCAATTATAGCAGTTGAATACTTTTGATTAACCAAAGATCTGTCTATATTTGTTTCTTCAGTGCCATGACTTTGGACAATTTCGGTTATTTAAAAAGCGTTGATTTTGAGATATTAAAATGGCACTTGATAGTTCACTAGTCGCAACAGCTTTTAGAGGTTTGTCGAGAGATTCTTGGTCATAATGGAATCTTTTATACGGTTTTTTAACCTTTCCATGTCTTAAAACCAGACAAAATACAAAATAAATGATTTAGTTCATTCACTGACATTCGCAATCTAATCAATGAACTAACTGTGTTTGCGGTAGTTCATTAAAAATTGAATATATCAAGTATTGTTCGAACACTGGCCTTTTGCTAGACAGCACATTTCTATTAAAGTCATAGAAAACCAAATCTTATAATAACTACTAAAACCTCAGATATGGAACAAACAATAAATCACACAATTCCAGTGAATGAACTCCCCCGTTCGTTCACTAGGTTTAAGTCATTTTTAACTTCTAGTTATAGAACACTGGATTAAAAACCACATTTTGAAACGAAATCACATTAAACTATACTTTAATAGCACGATCATAACCTTCCGGTTTCAATAAAACACTCACTGTACCTGGGAGATGCACGAAACGCACACAATAACACATTAAACACAACGTAAGCTTCCCTCAATCCTTATAACACCTCCATATTAAAAACGAACAGGCGTAATGTGCCCACTTTAGATCATCTCTGTTTGGACACTGATGCATATGAGTTGTTATGAGTGCTACCAGAACTTGTCAAATAAAGTTCCTACCCGAAAAAAAAATATAACGCGTGGTAGAAATGTACAGAAAACTTATTTTACGAAAAAAACTTGCATTTTGTTCGTTCACTGGATTTGTTCATTCACTGGAGAACTTACCCTAGAAGGACTTTAGGACTTCCTTTAGACGGATCTTGTACTATTTTGCAATTAGGGACTTCCCTAATTGCAAAATAGTACAAGATCCGTCTAAATAATCACCCACCCCGTTTAATATGTCACTCATTACAAAAGATGCATGCAATTTATGAGTATTTTATATTATTAGATGAAAAATGCATCAATGAAGATAAATTACCACATTTTTTTTGTTTATTTTTCAAAATAAAAGATACGTTCGTTGACATTTTCTTTACTACTCGCTTAAACCCAACTATGTTTTTTGTGCAAGTAGAGAGTATTGAGTTTTTCATCAATAATTACTTATTCAATAAAGCATTTTAGTTGCTTCTCTTAAAACGAACGTGCAAAAAAGGTTAACTCTTTCAATCAATGAAATAAAACTATGAAAAATGGATAAACTCGCGTATGTTAATTAATCGCAAGTTTATCCGATTTCATAGTTTTCTTTCATGTGTAATCCTCGCGGTAACCGAAGAAGATATTATATTACTTTCAATTAACATAAAGGTAGTATACCTTGTCATGTTATATAAATCGATTCCCTTTACCATACAGGTATACTCCACAATATATCAAAACAACAAAGCAGTAAAATCGACAATTATTCCAGTGTTCTAGCTACACAACGGGCTATTTCTGTCGCGAGCTAACCATTCCCTCAATAGTGGAGCAAAATATTGACCGAGTATTGACGCAGACGTCTTTAGCATGACTGTTGCTATTGACATTTCTTACAAACACTTTGCTAAGTTTCATGTTGACATACTTTTATTAGACCATTAGGCAATAAATACGTTTTTACAAGTAGATAAAATAGGTATATTAATTGCTAGATTAATTGATAGATTGGACTGTCCATATATGCGACACTGCTGTGAAATGCATGTTTCCAGCAGTGTATATAAAGTGTAGTATGAATTAAGTACCTACTAACATTAGAATCATAAGTTTACTAACAAACTGTATGAGTCTATAGTTACTTGAAATAAATGTATTCATTCATTCATTCATTGCAAAAAATCGTAGGTTATTGAAATATTTAGGTACCATTATTTAATTGTTTGCGTTAAGCTGAATAATATGTAGAATCATTATTTTGAACACCTACAGGGTTTTCTGATAAATTTGGATTTATTATTTATATTGCCGAACACTACTGTAGAATAATGTTAACTCATAAAAATATAATCACAATCAATGTGATTGTTGAATCAAGTGCAGTTTATTAAGATTAATACCGCCTTGTCAAAGTAAGCTCAAGTGTGCTTCCACTGAAATGATCGAAGTCGTTTGTTTGAAGTCAGAACCATTTATTTCGCAATTAGCGATATACCTAAAATTACATTTAACCAAATACACCGCTTTTACACTTTCCAGTTTTATATGTATCCAGAAGTTTGTGGTTAGGATTGCTGGGACGATTTGTTGTAATAAACTTAAGTCATCAGTGTTTGGGCAGTTTACTACATACTATGAGAAACTCAATACTCAATGTAAGTGTAGTAGAGTAGTCACTGCACAACTGAAAACTGGTAAACCAGCGGCACTAGCACATCTTGTGTTTGACAGCAACTAGCGGCCTTCCCGTATCTAAGTATAGTGTGTTTTTATTGTATCGATTAAAAGATACAGGCAGCCGCGGGAACACCGCGAGTTGCTTTCAAACTCAAGATGTGCTAACGCCCCTGTGCTCTCAAAAACCGATCAAACCTAACAAGTGACATTAGTAACTAAGCCAAAGTATTAAACAGGACCTAAATCGAGAGTCGTAACCAGTCGGAGAACAACACTGTCAACAAGCCTTCAGATTCGTCTCGGAACTTCTGCGTCATCATAGTAGCGATACAGAACGTTGGCTTTACGACCTATAACAGTTTGAATCCTAGACGTACCTACTCTAAACTACTAAATTGGTACTAATTAAATAGTAGGTACCTGATAAAATGTTCTGTGCGGATATTTTATTTCTTGAAGGGATACCGGCACCTGGGAAGCATGGTTCTTTTGTTGTATGAAAAGTGTTGAGTTTGTCTCACCTCATTTATTATTCGATACTTACTTAGGTAGTATCTTTCTTAGTGAATTAACAGGAAAGGTCTAACGATCATTTATGTAGTATGTAGATTGTCAGTTTTATGGTTCCGTCAAAAACGAGAGTGCTCAAGGTATTGTCGGTTTTAAAGGACCTATCTATATTACTTTTTATTATCACGCAAATATGAAATGTAAGCAAACGTGTAGTCACTCTGATTCTGAAAGTAAATATTGAAATATACGTCACGAGCAACATACATTTTAATGTCTATTTACATTTTTATGTCTACAAATACAAACACACCATGCGTACCAATACCAAACATAATAATTTATGTTTCTGTAATTAGGTTTTTCATATCATATATTATGTATTAGCTCTATTGATCATTTCATTCTGTAGAAGATATTTTAGATACCTGTTATGTCACTAAAACTACAAAATGTTATCCTTCATTTTCTACACTTACCACATTTTTTCCATACTCGTGGTAAAGGAACTATTTTTACGCACTATGAAACAAATATTATTATATTATTTCAGCACGTCTGAGCTGTTTTACGCAGTCCATAAACATCACGGGCAATTCTTTATAAATACGTTTTACTGCCGCTGTTATAACATTACTGTCAGAACTAGTGATCTTTAAGATTTCAGTTCAACAACATTTGACCTACTCGTATGGTTACTCTAAGTATTAAGTATACAAATACAAGTAGGTAGATGCGGTCAATTCACAACAGAATCAGAAGTTTGTGGTGACATCGTTTGACCCCAAATGGCCCCTGAAATTCAAACGATAAGCGAAGTTATGGAAGGCCAAGAAATCCCCTCCGCTGCCATTACACCTAAATATTATTGTCATTGCTTCAGCGATAAGTCCCTGAATTCCCTAACTTACTGCCCTAACTGTCTTACTGCCCTTTAGTGGACGGATAAAAATACGCCATTCTGAAATAACTGGATAAAGACACGGATTTTTTCTTGCCGTGACATTACAGTCTAAAGAGCAATACAATTGGGTTTTGTGAATGTCATTTGTGGCAACAAATGTTTTGGAGCTTTTGCACCACTCTACAATTTTGATACATTTATAAGAGATGAAACAGGATATTGGCATTATGATAGAGAAACTTCTCGCATAGGTTATTGAAGTGAATGTTTGCTATAATAGTTCAAGATTTTATTAAGATTTGTTTGACAGAACACTAACCAATTATTTTTCAATCTATGACCTACCTGACCACAATTAATTGGAATGCTTCAAAACCCTATTACTATGACTCCAATTATCAATTAAACAACTGGTAGAGTTTGTATTTGAAAGTGACGGAGTCATTTAAAGGTGCATTCAGACCAAAAGAGCATTCCCTGTTCTAACCTCCCACTCTACGAAATTCGATCGTTACACAAAACGTTCGTATTCGACGTTGACGTTGTATATTTCGTAGAGCGGGGGATAGAGCAGCGAATGCTCGTTTGGTCTAAACGCACCTTTAGACACGCTCATATCTCTCACGTATTCTATATACAACCTAATCGATACCAATAAATGAAGGCCCATTAAGACGATACAAGTTTCTTGAACATTCAAGAAAGCCGAGGCAACAAAAAATGCAGTGTATAAACATAACGTGCCATTATTGTATTCAAGCAGCAACTTGAATTCAATGCTGGTATGCATGTAGGTAATAGAAAAATAAGTAATAATAAAAATAAGTAATAATAAAATATCGAGAGTAAAATTGCCAAAATAATGTGTAATCCTATCTTCATGAAAAGGTTAGCGTTTCTTGACACGTTAATCCTGGTTTTCGGCGTATACGAATCTGACTCATCGTTTGTTGATAAACATACCCGGAGCCGTAAATTGTCACTCAAGCCAAATTAGCCTGTCATGGCCACTTTCGGTAACCAAAACGTCGACAACAGTGACAGTTTACGTGAAAAAAGGAATCTAATTTTGAATGGAATCCGGCTTTTTACCTACATTGATGTGCCGTTATTTTCAATTAGGGAAAAATAAATATTGAGCCTATAAAATAAGTTAACGAGGAATAAGAATTTTCCTACTACCTAAATTTCCAAAATCGTGTCTTCTCTACCCAAAGGTTGTCTGGAAGAGATCGCTTTTTAGTGATAAGGCCGCCTTTTGTGACCTCTGTTTTTTGTATTTCTTTTGTTTTTGGTGCTTTTTTTATTACGTGTGAGGTGTGTAATAAAATGTTTTGTATTGTAATTTTCGTTCTACCTTTAATGGATAAAAATTAGGTGCCTATTTTTTTTTTAATTTAGAATCTATTGGTTTATCTGTGGTGAAAACTATTATTGTAGTAATGTTCTGTTATATTAACAAGCAAGGTAAACCATTATTTCGTCGTCTCTCGTATTATTTTTAAAGAGGGAATTTAAAGTAGGTATTTTATGGATAAATATTGCGGCATGACTATATCTTCAATTAAGTAGGTCGAAAAAACGCAATTGGAATGAGACATAAGTAATATTGATCTTACATTGAGATTCCAATTGTTAAATCTCGGATTTTTGCTATAGGTATATACGCTAAAAAATATTAATTATAATCGCATAATACAGTATTGTTGGTACATACACATTTCAATAAAAATACACTAAACCTACACATAACTTAATAGGTAATCATAATAAGTAATTTTATATTATTCTGTGCACTTATTTTATGAAAATAAATTTGGTACTTGTCCATCAAAAATATAATAATTACCAATTCATTTATGCATATAAATTGTACATATTTGTAAATAAAGAATATAAAAAAACTATACAAAAGCAAACAATGTAAAAATGGTACCTAATTTAATTTACACTTGTTGCATATTTTCATAGCAGTATTTTTCTTTAAAATGATTAAACATTTAATTTTAAAATAGGTTTAAATTAATCATGAAAGCCAAAGAATAAAAAAAAACCTAAACGGTTTGTACTTGTTGCATATTTGTTGACTTATTTTTTAGCGTATTTTAGTAAAAAGACATGTCAAGCTATATTCTCACTAATGCTAAAAAAGGTGAATTTTCTCACCTGAACAGTTTTATCGTCGGGGTCCGGCATGTTGGACACTGAACTAGCAACTTGGCAACTGACAACTGGCAACTTGGAGCACCGAGTACAGACCGGAGCGGTCGGGAGCGGAGTGCGACCGCGGCGGGACGCGCAAGGGAGGTGTGCGGTCATTGCGGCGGGAAAACGCTGCTTTTACACTTTTAGGTCCACTTCACATCATCAGCCTGTGATAGTCCACTGCTGGACGTAGGAGGACGTTAGGAGGTAAATGCCCATAATCGCCACGATGGGCAAGCGGATTGGCGATCGCAGTAATGTGTCTACTATGATGACGCTGCGGCCCATCATCAATATTTTATCAAATAACGGTCGTGACACTTCATTCCCTTAGCCGACTCTTACGACACCCGCAGGAGTAGTTGGGGTGGTGGCAAATGTATTCTTACTGCCGTCACCACACGGTCCACCACGGTTTTTAGGTCCACACTAGACCGAACACGAGCGGATCCGTTCGTTCCTGGCTCAAGTTAAGGAAAGTTTCTCAAAACCGCCACTTATATGAAATGTTGGATCAACTTTATTTTATTTTTAACTAGCGACCCGCCCCAGCTTTGCACGGGTACTATACCTACATAAAAACCTTTCTCTTAAATTACTCTACCTATTAAAAAAAATCATCAAAATCCGTTGCGTAGTTTTAAAGATTTAAGCGTACAAATACAAAGGGACATAGGGTCAGAAAAAGTAACTTTATGTAGTGATAAAAATCACGAGCTCTATCCAATTCTGGCGAAGTAAAGTGTCTCAACGATTTTTACGTAT
>JALPQI010012668.1:0-32233 GCA_025490895.1 Thaumatotibia leucotreta | reverse complement strand
CGTGTTCGAGTCAACTACTAGATAGGATGACTAGATTTTTTTTACAATATTTGTCACAAGTTCAAGATTGGATGCTTAGCCAAGTTGCCAATCTCTAGCGCTTGGTAGCATATTGCAGTTTACCCTCTCTGTCACTCTTTCATATTAGTGCGGCAAAGACAGCTATAGCTGCCTTTCGTTTACGATTGACGATTAAGCGCTAGCGATTGACAACTTGTCTAAGCACCCTGTCCATTCACGCAGGCGCACAAATTTGACATAAAAACTCATAAGTTTTGTAACTAAATTTGACGTAGCAATAATTACTCGTATAGTGAACGAAAACACGCATCGGCGACATCGTGATGAGGGCACTTTCTATAGGTAGGTAGATATCTACGTAAACGGCAGTACCCGTTTTATATAAATATAAGCTACTTACTACTACATACTACGTACTTTTTTTATAATTTGACTCGGTTCTGTAAACTTACCAAACTGTAAAGAGGCTATTCCACCCCAGGCTCTCATGTAGTCCGTTCCTTTTAGTTCCACAATACTGGGGGAGTGGTCGGAAGTAACTAGATCCAGTCTTTCATCTTTAATGTATTCCCACAATTTTTCCTGAAATCGAAACCAATTAATAAATGTACGTGTAAATGTTGACGAATTAAAGGAAATAATCTGAATCACTATTAATGAAAGAGCATGGCCCATTCAGAAAGGCATATCAACCAATACTCATGGGATACTCGTCAAAATATCGTCCTCAAAATAAGATGGGTCGGCACACGACCCGGACGCAGGCTTAGAAGAGAAAACGCATGATAGGAGCAGTCAGGAGAGAAGTGGGCTGAGCTATTTTAGGCCTTAGCAAAAACATTACAATAATGAGAGCCAAACCTTATTGGTGTTGTTTCTGATCGGTGGCGCGCACTTAAACTCCGTCCGTTTCGGAGGCACATCCTCTGAACTGAGTGTAAGGTAGTGATGGCAGGTCTCGGCGGTGACGCCGGCGCGCCAGCCGCGGTGGCCGGACTGCGCACGCGCCGCCCGCGCTTCCTCCAGCACCGGAACTACGGCCGCAGATGACACGTGGACCACGTGAACGTGGACACTGCCATAAAATAAGCTATGACTGTAGGTACGAGGAGTAACTATTGTACGTAATTATTTAGATGCTTTCGCCAACAAACTGTTTAGCAGTTTGGCGAAGTTTTTGTAGTAGCTTTAAGTATTGTATCAATCTTAGAAATAAGTCAATAAAAAAAAAATAAAAAAGATACGTGCTATTTTCATAAAAACAATGAATCAGGCTATTGATGGCTTATGCTCTCTCTATAGGAGCTTCAACTATGGAACTGTATTATTGATAGTCAATTCACCCAGTGGTACGAGGGTTACACTGAAAGTTTCGAGCTTGACCCACTTAGAGATCACTCAGTGTATAGAAACAATTATTTACTGAAAATATAACTCGTTATTATTTTTTGGGGTTTAATTTATTCCGTTATTTTAGGATTTCATGCCACCTGTATTTTAGGATTTCATGCCATTTGAAAAGGTGTGTAGGGCAATTTCACAATATACACCCATTTTTTTAATTCTGTAAAGTTTTTATACTAGGTACTTTGAGTATGGCCCTAGTCAACGATGAAGCAGAAACTGACTTCGATTTTTATTTGGTAACAAAGCCGTTCTTGTTAGGACTGCTTAGTAGTAGTTTTCACAAATTTTATTGATTTCAAATTTTCCTTATGGATGAGTAAAGAGATCAAGGCAACGTCTTTTAACAGGCATCCCCTAATTTCAAATCGCAGTAATGTGGTAAATCATAAAAAAATCACAAATTACGACACTAAAGTACTTAGGTATGGAATACATTAAACAACGAAATGGTTTAGGGTTAGGGTGGGTGGGATGTGGGATGATACCTATTGAGATAAAAATTGAGAAAGATGCCAAAAAATATGTATCCCTGAATTTGCATCAATATTTTATTTTATTTGGAGATCCAACTGTGCCATAAACATAGACATTTATGTAAATGCAGAAAGCGGGACCAGTACAGGAACTCACAGATAGGTACCACTTGTCATCATCAATTAAACCGTAAGCCGTAACCTACGTTTATTACAGGTTACAGGTAACCTGGTAAAGCAGGTAGCTAGGAATACACACGTTTGTCAGCCTTGATTTTTTTCCCTTTTACGAGAGACTCTTATAATATAAGTGGTAATTAATTAGGTAATTACGTAATTAGGTAGGTAGTACGAACATAAAAATAACGACTTTACATACAGTATTTGAAACGTACTCAGTGTTAGGTATAAAACTGGCAATCAATTTAACAGCATCTATCTCCATTTGATCTGGACGAGAAGCTAGGTAAGTGTCGTACAACTCAGGATCTGCAATTTACAAGAAAACTTTTTTAAATTTAACCAACACCAGTAAGTAGGCTTAGCACCGGATTAGTGCGACAATATGTCGCCGCGAGATAGACTATCCATCCCTCTGTTATGGGTCCCCTTTAATATGCGTAATATTAATAGTCCTAATATGAATTCGCATAACGGATTTGGCATAAATAATTAAGCATAATATTGAATAGGCAATATAATAAAATTCCATAATGCTTAGTACGCATATTACTGATTACGCATAATTGAAATATGCATAACATTATTAAATATAACTTTATTCGTCCTAATATGGATTAGCATAAACTTAGAAATCAAGCGAATGAGGCAGATCAGGTTAAAACCAAGACAGTAAGGTTAAGTTCAAAAGACTAATAAGCAGGAGCGACGAAGCGAAGTTAAAGCCTAGCTTTCGTCGATATCTCCTAATCCTAATGAACATGTTAGATACAATCAATTAAATAAAACATTAGGTATTTAATAATCAACATTTATTAGTAAAGAAATCACATATTGGTAGGCGCATGAGGCGCACGTACAGAGTACGTATTTAATAAGGGCGTATATTTTAATGATGCTTAAAATATGATCTAGGGAACCTATTTACCTATACCATGATTTCTACGATCACAAAACGATAACTGTATCCCGTATAAAATACACACGCCGTATTTATGAACATTATAAATTGCTAGGGTAAAAATGTGTGTAATAATTCAAATAATCAATATTTACTATAAAAATATAAGTAGGTATACATACATGTATGTCAGTCAATAAAATATGTCAAGACCTAGACATTAGCTGTTGTACCTAAAGTCGCCTCCAAAATTAGGCGAACTAACTTGACAGTTTAATGCACGCCAATGTTGCCACAAATTTGCTAGTGTTGTTCATATCGACATTTAAAAATTAAATTCAAACCAGATAATTAGTCAAATTGCATTATTAATATAAAATTATACCAATAGTGTTATAAAGAAATAATAATTTAAGGAACATAAAAATAAAATGATCAAACGTCGGACATTGGTACAAACGCTGTCGGCCATTTTGTTTTGTTGACACTTGACAGTATGACTGCGTATGATAGTTCAAGTTCATTCGAAATCGAATTCCGCCATCGGATCGGATCGGATTAATATACTTACATGTCCTAAAAAAGGCCGTACGAGTTTATATCGATATTTCCGTATGGACATTACCTATCACTATTTATTTTTTCCTATGTCTGGTATCATTATTAGCTGTCAGTTTAGTTCGCCTAATTATGGAGGCGACTTTAGGCACAACGCACAAGTAGCGATGACAATAGAAGCCTGCTCAGATGTTTGTGAGCACTGCGACTGTACATGTGTAAATATTATATTATTAATACGTACTAATCGACAGTAACTTGGCAAAAATATTAGATATATAGTATCGGATTCGCTACGCAATCTATGCTCGGTCATTATTATTTGATCTTTTATATTTTATACCTTTCATTAAGTATACCTTTCATTGTCAGCCTCTGTAGCCTAGTTGGTAGTGACCCTGCCTACGAAGCTGGAGGTTCCGGGTTCAAATCCCGGCGAGGGCATTCTTTGTGTATTTATTTATCACAAATGTTTGTTCCTTGGTCATGGCTGTGTATGTATCTAAGTATCTATACGTATCTATCTATTATATATATCGTCGCCTGGGACCCACAACACAAGCCTTAATTGAGCTTACCGTGGGACTAGGTTGATTTGTGTAAGATGTCCCAAGATATTTATTATTTATTTATTATTTATTTATTATTATACCAATTAGTATTATGCTCATCCTAATTTTTCCAAATCATCGTTATGATAGTTTACGTTATACGTAAATACATTATGCGTAATTATGCTTATGCCACCTAAATAGTATACTTAACAACGCTATGCCAATTTGAAGTATGCGTAATAAATTATGCGAATTAATATAGACTCCTCTGTTATTCATATAGTTAATAAAAGGCGGAAAATCTATCTCGCGGCGACATACTGACATACCAATTATGTGCTAAGCATAGTGGACCCAATTTTAAGTGTATTTGTAAATACACTTAAAATTAAAAATAATGGTAATCCATTTAAGCGCCAATTCAGTATCGTATTCTGATTAGGAAAATAAAGCAAAAAAAAATTACAAACAAAAACTAAGTTTTTTTATTGTTTCGGTTTGGTCGTCTAAATTAACCCAACCTTTCATAGAAAATTAAAACGAATCAACATTATTTTTACTATACCGTGTATAATAATGTACTATTTTATAAGTAAGTAAATACCGGTACCAATTTGATATACAAACATACTAACCACAGTTATTATCACTACAATCAGATTCTTCTGTTCGTTGTACTTCGGCGTGAAACTGAAATCAAAGTAACTATTTGTTGAATTTAGCTTAGGGTTTAGTAGGTATTACAACCTACAAGTAGTTCCAAATTTGTATAGGCATCCCGATCAATGGACGTTTTGCTACGATTAGATTAGAAGCATGGGATCCGCTCGTCAGCCTAATCCCAATTTGAGTCGTAGCGACTCAAATTTAAATACTACTCACTCACAAAATACTTACTCACTAAGGCGTAAAACTTCTGCACCAATCTTGCAATACATGCTACCCAAAAAGAACACAGTGGAAAAATCTGATCTTGTTGGAATTAAGTTTTCTTTTCGTCACGAACGTTTGATATCCTAGACGGAAAAACGTCTGGTAGACAAATATCCAATATTCCGTTTTTTATTAATTATGTTTCGATGTTAATTTTTTAATTGGTACCTACGAGCCCAGTTTAAAATTGGATATGCCAGGTTTACTCATACTAGGCTACAATGCTAAGATTATTTAATTATATAATTAAGTAGGTAACTCAATAAATTTGGTGAGGGAGAATTGTGACCTCAACTACGTACGGCACTGTACGGTAGGTACCATAGATCAATTTCAGGAGAAAGTGAAAACACATAATTACATACATATTTAGGTACAGTTACCAAAACCTATAGGTACCTCAAATGATTCAAAATACATAATTCAACCCAGGTAACACATTTTTTCTGTTATTTATTAGGAACATGTGCCTAAGGTTTTCGAAAATGCAATACTGTTTGAAATCAAACAGGTTCAATCAAATTAAATATCGAACCAGATACCTTGTTTTCGAGATTGTCATAAATATTGCAGGTCGCATAGAATACACGAGTTATTTTATACTTAAAAATCCCGCTGAGTTTCTTGCCGGATTCTTCTCAGGATCAGTGGTGTAGGGTTAGAACAGATAGATTTCTTTTTTCATTTAACGATTTAAAAGCGCTCGTTGCTGGGCCTAGTTGAATAAAGAATACTTTGACTTACCGCTAAAACAGTGCCGGTGCCATTAAGGACTCTGAACACTCTTTTCAGGTCATCAGGGGTAATATTCGGAAATTCAGAAACACCACTGTCTACTAGGAAACATTTGAATCCCACCACGCCGGCCTTAATCATGTCCAACAACTCTTCCTGCAAGAATATTTATGCCAATAAATATATGTATAAGCAAAAAACAGTTTAGGTAGGTAATCTAAATGAATGGCCATGAGACCTCGAATGATAATGATAAATTATTGAATGGTCCAGTCGCCACCCGATATATCATAGCGTCCGGATCGCTCAAAAATGTCTGAACACGCCTGTAAGTATACTAATGGCAATAAAGGCGTGTTAAGATATTTTTGAACGCTTCTGACGCTACTATATATCTGATGTCGACTGTACCATTCTATACCATATTTATTTCTCTGGGATTAATAATATGCATGAGCTGCCTTTCGTGTCACTGAGGCGAAATGTGAAATGATGTATTTTAACTAATGCAATTTTCTTTGTTGTAAGATTGTTGCCATCATTAAATTATTGATTAGGTACATAACTAATACTCTAACACAACAACAGGAAAAGTTATATGAGTAACTATTATTCTTAAATCTTCCTTAACTATCCGTAAAACAAGACAAAGTAGACAAATATTAAAATTCTTTACACGTGTCGGATGAGACAAATTAGTTGGCGCGTCAGAATCAAAGAATGGCAGCCGACCCTCACGAAATCACGAACTTATTTGTAGATATTATATTATAATTTCTGATTAGTTTTTCCATAGTACGAGCTACGAGTAGACGAGTACCTGCATATACCATCAACAAGCAGATCAACCCAAGGTAGGTTGGCTAAGGTTTTTGTCGCGGAGATTGGGCGGCGTTTACGATAGAAAGGTCTTGACCCTCGCTCTGGGACATTCCTGGGTGCTTAGCCAAGTTGCCAATCGCTAGCGCTTAATCGTCAATCGTAAGCGAAAGGCAGCTAACTGTCTTTGTCGCACTAATATGAAAGAGTGTCACGTACAGTACGTACAGTGTACGATACGCTACTAAGCGTTAGCGATTGGCAAAGTGGCTAAGCATCCTGGTGCAATCATTGCCAATCGCGATTCAGCGTGGCAATGCCGCGAGTGTGATGGGCACTTTAAATTTTGCGCCAGCGATGACACGGAGCGGGTTATTTGACTAGTACTTTTGATATTGTTTGCGACTTGTAAAATGTACGTTCTTATTTTTATTAAACGGTTGAATAGAAAAAAAACCTAAAAGTAAATGTAATTAATTACAACGAGTAATTAGGTAGAATAAACCGTAAGTACTTACTTCATTTCCGGGTACAACCCCACCCCAAAATCCAACATCCACATAAATCTCCTCTTTTGCCATATTCGTTTTGATTATCAAGTTTTCCAAGGTTGTGGTTGGTGGAATAGAATTTCTGCAAAAAAATACGGAAAGTTGCCTTTAAATATAGATACCTAGAGAAGTCTGGAGCCGGAAAATAAAGACTTCTGGAGTCTGAAGCCGGAAAAATGCCTTTCTCGAAAGGTAGGTACCTAGTTTAAATGTAATTTTGAATTCGAACGTGCCCCTAGGGCACCTGGCTACCCTCGTAAGTAACTAACTATAGTATTTAATATGTAGATATAATTAGGTAGCTACTCAAAAAAAATCGCACGTTGTGGTAATGTAAATTAGGATTAGGTAAGTTAGTAGCCGAGATGCCAATCGCTAACGCTCAATCGTGAACGAAACGCATTCATTTTTGTCGCACTAGGAAATAAGAAAGAGTGACGGAGAAAACTACGATACGCTAATACAGAGCGTTAGCGATTGGCAACCTGGTTAAGCAGTCTTAAGGACTCAGTAATTCTCACAAAGGCATGTCGATGATGGTGGTGACCCCGCCGGCCGCCGCG
Organism: Thaumatotibia leucotreta; assembly: GCA_025490895.1. Classification (NCBI taxonomy): domain Eukaryota; kingdom Metazoa; phylum Arthropoda; class Insecta; order Lepidoptera; family Tortricidae; genus Thaumatotibia; species Thaumatotibia leucotreta. The sequence continues at coordinate 24,538 of JALPQI010012668.1, read as the reverse complement.
GCCTGCGTGGCGGTCACGTAGCCCTCCCACGAGGTCCGGCCGGGCTCGTTGACGTGGACATGAGAGTCCACCACACCCGCCATCAGCGCCAGGTCGCCTCCATCTATTATCTAGGAATAAAATATTTAAAGAATTTTCGCCACACTTGTTCGGTAAGAGTGTCGTTAGGTACATGAAGAATGTAGGGAATTAGGACCTAAGACTGTAATGTATTACTTAATTTAATAAAACCGAATTAACGTTTGACTAATCTCCAATTTCTAACTATAATTTAAGCCATTTCACTAGTAGCTTCGTGGAAATATTTTTCATCACAGTTCCTTTCATTCCGGTTATGCTAGTATACGTCGCAAGAGTTATATTATATGTAGAAAAGTGAAATTCCCTAGGGAGTTACAAAAATGGTAATCGGATTTTATACTCGAGTCAAGCTCTCCGCCTACGGTATTGAGCTTCTAACAGACTCTTTTTAGTAATACCGTACAGTCAATTGGAACCCTGGGCCACTCTAGAACCTTGTCAAAATGATAAGTAGTAAGAGATTTATTACAACTTGATTTACAGCGTCACTTTAACATAGTTCCTGAGTGGCTTAGGGTTCCATTTGGTGTTCGTAATTACCTCCCTACATGTACAATGTACTACCTAGGTAAGTATGTATTTCTTTGACTGTAAAATACTAAAAGTACATTTTAGCCTTTACAACACTAATGAAGAACCTTTAATAACACGTTCAATGCGGTAGGGGGTCTTTCGACCCCTTACAAAGTATGGTTAATTATTTACTTACGAGTTAAGCTAATAGGCTACTTGACCCATTTTTAAAGTTTGTCTTATATTATTAATCAATATCTGATTAACGGAAATAAAATATTACTATTTTTTATCACGACCTAGAAAACCGCACAATTATAACTTAAAATTGAAACTTTTGTTACTACTAGCCATGTTAATGCTTAGATTATCTGTGGTGTGACGTCACTCAAACCGAAAACAAACATTTGACATGTCACTTATGTTATGTCAATGTCACAGCAAAGCTACATGCCTACATGTCCATGGCGAATTTCACTCGTATAAGATTCGACATGAAGTTAGTTTAAGATCCTATGACATCACATCATGGCCGACACCGTTTTCAGAGTACGAAACAAAAAAAAAATAAAACAAATTTTTCAATAAAAAATATGTACCAATCAAATACTTTTAATACACCGTAATCGAAAAATATTGATCTTTTCAATAAATACTACAGAAAATAATATTTTTTTGCACTTTTGATATGAGTCAAGTAGCCTATTGCCGCAGCGAAGGTGTTAAAATTGTAGTCTGTGAAAACAGGTTGTCTATTATTTACCCCCAGCAGTTATTTAACATAATATTTATATGCCCGAATCTAACTTGCCTGAATTTAATTTGTCCGAATGATTTGCTTACCTACCATAAAAATTGTACGCCAGGAAGCATAGATACAATAAATCTCACGTGCCTATCTAGTTAATTGTCAGTACGGAGACAACGTACCTACTTAAAAAAGCAGGGTGCTTAGACAAGTTGCCAATCGCTAACGCTTCATCGTCAATCGTAAACGAAAGGTAGCTAACTGTCTTTGTCGCACTAATGGGAAAAGTGACAGAGAGGGAAAACTACGATACGCTACTAAGCGTTAGCGATTGACAACTTGGCTAAGCAACCAGGTTTACAGTAACGTAAAACACTTAATTATTTTTTACATGAAAAACACCAGTTAAGTAATAAAACATTTTCCTCATAGTAAACAACAATAACAATAAGAAGTCTATTATGTTCGTGTAAATGTGCCTTCGCTTCTTATGGTTCAGTACTTCAAAAGAAATATTAGGAAACCCACAACTTTGTTCGACTGTCTGTCAAGGCTCTTGTTCTCAAGAAGTCAAGAACGAGTCGAAATATCTTGCTGAAAGTATATAAGTACATATCTTTAGCGTCATATCTCTCTTTAAAAAACTGGCCAACAGTATGTCGGACCATGCTCAGTGTAGGCTTTCGCAGTTGTTCAAAAATCAACGACAATCTTGGTAGGTAATAGTCTTTCAAAATATGTTACGTATTATACAGCGTGGGAATAAGCATACCGGCAGACTTTACCAATGCATTTTTGATGACAAAAGAAGTAAAAAAAATATATGTCAATTTCGAACAAAAACATTTGTTTATTCTTTTTTGTGATATTTAGATTTTTTTTGTACATGACCAGTAATAAATTGTAGGGAAATAATTTTTATTTCAGGGTTTTTGATTTTTTTTTAGTTTAGACATTTTTCTGAAACTTTTTTCTCATTTTCTCTAACTTTAATCAGTGTGTATATATCGAGATGAAAACTACTAGTGTAAGAATTTTAATCGTGCATGCGTTTTTCAGTGACTTGTGATGAAATAGTTTTTTGAATAACATGTCATTATACCTTAAACTAAGCCGAATCCAGAAAAGTTCATAAGACATTATAGCCTCAAAATGTGTTCAGGAATACACCTTTCAAGTTTATCAGGCTACTTACTAACCACCCTGTATATACGTAACATTCAGTATTTTTGGTCAATTATACTTAGGTACTTACCTCAAAACTGGTACCAGAATTGGAGATCAGCACATTCACAGACTCCCTCGTGAGTACGCCCTCTATGATGCCCGCATCGTCAACCAACACTCCTCCATCGAACTCTGATGCCTCAGTCACAACTCGCCGACTCAGGAACAACCTCCGACTATGTTTCCGTGGCACCAAACTTATTTCCCGGCTTAATATTGTGCCTGCAGAATATCAAGTTATTTACAAAATATCCAACAATGAAGGAAAACCTTGTTAATTCTTAACGCCTTACCTAACAATGAGATTTGCGCTATACAATAAAAAAGCTTCATAATGACCGCCTCAGACGTTGCTGCGATGCAACGACTTGCTCTAAACTGATAAGATCTTCGATACCGTAAGAAATATATTCATCAATTATCTCACAGTTCACAAAACAGATATGAGACACTTGGATGGTACACGTACCGCTCACCGCTCTACCTAATTTGTAGTAACACTCTATTACCAGAATGTGGAACTAAAATAACATCAAACAAAAGATACATATCCCTGCATTAATATAATCCGTCAGATAAAATTAACACTATTCTATTCCCCGGGCATATAAAAGAAAAGGACATCTAACATTTATCTGACAGCCATTTTTCCGGGGATCGTGAAACAGATCCTTAATTGAATAAATGTGTTCATTTGAAAAGGCATAATCGGTTAAAACCGTACAAGTTATTAATTTATTCATCATCATCAGCCTATGATAGTCCACTGCTGGAAGCGGATTGGCCATAGCAGTAATGTGTCCACTACGAATACAATGACGCTGCTGCCCATCATGCAATCTTTTATCAAATTGCCGTGTGGTGACGGCAATAATAATACATTTGTCACCACCCCAACTCCTCCTGCGGGTGTCGTAAGAGTCGACTAAGGGATTGAAGTGTCACTGGCCATTATTTGATAAAAGATTGATTTATTATCTAAAGTAAATGTGTAAGAAAGTATTACTAGTAATGAAATGCCTATTAATTAAATTGTTCGTTGCCGCCGCGATTTGGGCACCACTTTTCACTTAATTACGATTGGAGTGGAGCCACTTTGTTGTGCCAATATAAAAATAAAATGATTTTCGATCGGGATGTCGATCAATATGGATGAATATGTTTTTGGTTTCTGTGAATAATTCAAGATCGCGCATTTTGAACACATACGTAACTATGTAGGTACGATTTACATTTAAGGTACGTACATATGTACCTGTAAGTATATGGAATGTTGTAACATTTGTAGCCCATAATTATTTTAAATTTATTTGCTTTGAAAATTGTAAGTAGTTGCCTAAATAAGTACTACTAACGATTCTATTGTACCTATAAGAAACATTATATTTATTTAGAAAAGAACTAGATACATAAAAACACCAGTCATAGATTATTTTAAAACTGGTTTTTACAACGACTTTGTATTAAAAAATAGCCGATAGGTAAATGACATCCGAACATATTGGATTAAATAGATGTACCTACCTACTTATTTACTTTGAGCGGCTAAAGCAGGTTTGTTAAAAAAATGCATCAATTAACCTTGAAAGCCATGTCGTACTAAATTGATGATTATTTACTGGATTGATTGTTCCAATCATTTTGAATAAGTACCTACCTGCGAACTAACTAACTTAATGGTAAACGTAGGTATCTAATCTAATTATTTCTAATCTAATTAGATACCTAGTGTTGAGTACAGCGTACCCAGCATTGCCTGCCGACAACTCCAGTTGGCAGAGCTCGGATACACGTGGGCCGGTCTACTGATGAGGAGGGCTGGAACGGCAGGAGGGCTTTTTCTGATTAATAGGCAGGATCCATTTTTCTTCCTTTTATTGTTCCTCTCTTGGTGGAGGTCAGCTTGACACTGCTCCATACAAAATGCGTCGCGTATGTATACATCACTGGCTGTGATTTTCAGCCAATCGTCAAAACATGTCGACCAATCAAAAAGCAGCTTATTTCTGTTTCATGAAATCTAAGTCTGTTTCGCTCACTAATTCTACTGGTCCGAAAATGCTGCGCGCTGATTGGTGGACTTCACATAGTTCGATTTATACTAGCCTACTTTCGCTAAGTTCTAAATACATTTACCTAATTTTAATCAATCCATGCCGTAATGTTTACAATCATTGTTTGTAAACAAATCCTACACGTGGTTATCCAACGTTTACAACAAAAACACATGCGGAATTGTTTACATTCTAAACAATAGACGTTCGGCTCTCTCTATTGTTCTCAGTTTACCTGCAATGTTTTGGGTTAAAACCTTTATTTTAAACATTGCGTTGGGTTATTGACCCAAGGGTCCATTGCATCATTCGAATAGGTAACTGACCTATATTTAACGGGTTATACAGTTACATTTCTTACGTCAATTAGGCTCTGGCGAGGTATCAAATGGTTCATACATAGTACAAAATGCGACATTCTAAATCTTATACGCTAAGTTCAGGCAGACAATATTAGCCAATAGACGACGATCTTATACTTCTAGGTTCTGTTCATACATTTGCGTTCATGAAATTACTTATACATTACTGATTACTTATATCTAACTTAATTACGTGAGGATCATTTATTTACATGATTTATCTTATTCCTAGGCGTTCATTGGTCGCGACGTCGTGTCGCTAACATTTGTCCTCCTCCGTCGCAAGACGCCATGTTGCATGGGTAGCGACACGATCACGGAGTCGTCGTTGATGCGGTCGTCGGGCTCTGGGGGGCAGCGCAGCTCTGCGTCTCGCCGGCTGGTACCACGACGGCTATTTTGCAGGTGGGGCGCCGCATTACGCCATGCAGGGTCTTGACGTCAGCGGAGCGTGTTCTGCCGTCCGGTCCACGGTGCGTAGCCACGACGATCCCCTTCGGCCACGTGTTGCGAGGGCCGTTAGGGTCCGCGATGATTACGATGTCTCCCGGCTGGATCTGACGCCCGCCGCTGGCTGAAGAACCGCGGGGTGCTAGTAGCGGGTAGACTTCTTTGACCCATCGCGACCAGAAGTGGTCGGCGAGGGCTTGGGCTGTTCTCCACTTCTTGTTGTCATCTTCTTCACAGGGTCCCAGTATAGGAAGATTGGCAGCTCGCAGTAACAAGAAGTGGTTCGGTGTTAGAGTCTCAGGCGCGTTCGGGTCCACGGAGACATGTGTAAGTGGTCGTTGGTTCACTATATATTCTACTTCGGCCAATACGGTGTTAAATATCTCCTCTCGTGGCGCCTTGGTGTGTAGAGTGTACGCCATTGCTGATTTGATGGTGCGTACCATCCTCTCCCACGCTCCTCCGGCTGATGGGTTACCAGGCGGGATGAACTTCCACTCCATCCGTTGTTGTAGACCGTAGGCTCGAAGTATAGGTAGCCACTCCTTATGGGCTTCTTGGAGTTCAATAGCCGACGCTCTGAAGTTCGTTGCGTTATCCGAATACATAACGCGGGGCCACCCACGTCGCGCCGCGAATCGGCGTAACGCGAGTAGCGCGCTGTCGGCGGATAGGCTGTGCACGGATTCCAGGTGCACCGCTCGTGTTGTGAGACAGGTATAGAGAGCGATCCATCTCTTCTCTCTTCTGCGTCCGATGGTGACATATACAGGACCCGCATAGTCCACGGCTGCGCAGGTAAACGGTCGTTCGTATGCCGTAGTTCGTTCAGGTGGTAAATCTCCGTGCGGCTGTACGCGTGGCGTCGCTCGGCGTAAAATGCAGATTGCGCAAGTTCGGGCGATGGACTTTACGACGGGTCGCAGGTGCAGAATCCAGTACTTCTGTCTCAGCTCGTTCACGATCGCTTCGTTGTGTATGTGCGCTGATTTCCTGTGTGTATGTGCGATCAGTAAGCGCGTATACACATCCCGTCCGTCAAGTATAACGGGGCTTGATGCAGTGTATTGAACTGGAGCGTTTCCTAGACGAGTCTTCATTTTCATCAATCCATCGCGGTCGATTTCAGGTGCTAATTGATATAACCTCGATCTTTTATCAATTTCTTCGCCGCGGCTGAGTGCTCGTAATTCGTCAGGAAAGCTTCGACGTTGACTATTTTGTTGCCACATATGTTCCGCTCGATGTATGTGTGCAAGCTCTAGTTTTTTCGTTCGGTCGCGACTTCGCAGCTTTTCTATAAATAGCAACACATAGGCTGTGCTATTAATGAGGCGTTCGTAACTGCTGAAGCGGTTGATATCTGGTAATACTGATGCTGGGTCTCGTTCTGTTCGTGTAGCATGAGTCATTGCGGTCTTGATGTTCTTGCGTTCCGGTAGGTTCTCTCTTTCAGTAGCTGTGACGTCGTTCGGGTTCTGTGGCCAATCTCGTTCGGGTAACCGCAGAAATGCCGGTCCTTGGTACCACCGATCGTCGATGGTGATGCGCTGGCTCGGTTTACAGCGCGTTCCATCGTCCGCCACGTTGAAATTAGTCGGCAACCATCTCCACGATTGTCGGCTTGTAAGTTCGGCGATCTCGGCTATACGGTGACTGACAAACGGTCGATATTGTCGTGCGTCATCCCGTAGCCATGACAACGTAGTTTTTGAATCCGTCCAGTATGTGATGTCATCTGCAGTGTAGCGCTGTTCTTTCAGGATAGTTTGAGCGAGGCGCGCGGCGATCAAAGCAGCGCTCAGCTCCATCCTCGGCACCGACAAGATCTTTAATGGTGCGACTCGCGTTCGACTTGCGGCTAGGCTGACGTGCACGTCGTTTCCGACTTCAGTGCGCCAGTAGGCCACGGCGCAGTAGGCTTCGGTACTTGCGTCGGAGAAAACGTGCAGCGTTCGACGTGTCGGATCCCTCGGCGAGTCGTACTGACGAGGTATTCTTAGTTCGGCGATGTATTTCAGGGCTTTCAGCCACTGAAAAAATGCTTCGGTGTCTTCTCGATCTAACTCTTGATCCCAGTGCGTGCCCTTCGCCCAGACACGCTGCAGCAAGATCTTAGCGCTGATCACATACTGCGCGATGAGTCCTAGCGGGTCGTAGACAGACATAACTGTAGATAGGACTTGTCTCTTCGTTGGCGCTCGATCGCAGTTCTTGATGTTCTCTGGCACGCGTAGTAGCTTCGTGTTAAAGCTAAGCGTGTCTGTGCTAGGGTCCCACACCATGCCTAGCACCTTCTGAGATTTTTCGCCTAGCATCGTCGTAGGTTCGCTTGATCGCAGTTCGTTCGGTAGTTCTTCGATCAATTGACGATTGTTGCTAGCGAAGCCTCGCAGGTTGAATCCTCCCTCGGCGTGTGACTCGCGTACTTGCTTAGTAGTTCGATGCAAGTCCTCCTCGGTTTCATAGCTAGCCACGTAGTCGTCCATGTAGTGGTTGTTCTTGATATCATAGACTGCCTCGGGGTATTTCGTTCGGTTGTCTTCGGCGTTCTTGTTGCGTACAAGATGCGCTAAACATGGGCTGCTCACGCATCCGAACAGCACCCGTGTTAACTTGTAGATGTGCGGCGTGCGGTCTCGTTCGTTATTCCTCCATAGGAATAGCTGGCTGGCTTGATCTTCGTGCTTCAGATGTATTCGCATGAACATATCTTGAATGTCCGCTGTCACGGCGAATGGATTCTCTCTGAAGCGCAGCAATATTCCCAGCAGGCTCTGAAGAAGGTCTGGACCGCAGAGAATGAAATCGTTAAGACAGAACCCTTGACATTTTGCCGCAGCATCGAAGACAGCACGCATTTTTTGCTTCTGTAGGTTAACTACAGGAAAATGCGGTAGATAAAAGGTAAGATCGCTGACCGGCGGCTCGTTCAAACGTACGGCGTAACCCTTTTCGATTAAAGCTCTTATTTGCTTGCAGTAATCTTCGGCGAACTTCGGGTCGCGTCTCATTCGCGATTCAAGGTTCAATAACCGCGAATGCGCCGTAGTGTAGCTGGCCGGTAGTTTGACGTCATCTGTAGCCCACAGCTGTCCAACTTCATAATGATCTTCATGTTTCACGACGCTCGAATTGAAAAGGTCGACAGCTCGTTGATCCGCGGGCTTGACGTTGTCTTTGCTCGAAACTCCCAAAGCTTCTATCGCCCAGTGTTTCTTTAATTGTTCATCGAGTTCCTGATCTTGTTCTAAGCGACAATGCAGTACAACTTGCTCGTTCGTTCTGATTATCTTCGGCCGGAATCCGAAGAAACACCATCCCAGACGGCAGCGTATGGCGGCGGGATCGAGTTCGCCTGCCATCCTTATCTCGTGCGGTATGCATAGCTGCCAGTGATCGCCTCCGATGAGCATTTGCGGTACTCCTGTAGTGTAGCATTCATCGGCGAGGTCCTTGAGATGTTCGTACTTGATCATATCAGCTTTATTTATGATCTGGCTGCGTAGTCCGATTCCGCGTACTGTTCGCAGCGTGATGTCGTAGCCTGTCCCGCCTCGTGCTGACCGTATCTTCGCCTTAACGGTAGCTGTGTTCGTTCGGTGCGCGATATCGCCTATACCGCGCACGCATAGCGGTGAAACAGGGCCAGACAATCCGATCTGTTCGGCGATGTCCTCCTCGATAAGGCTCAGTGTCGAGGCGTCGTCCAACATCGCGAATATATGTGCTTCTCCGCCCGGGCCGCTCACGGTGACGGGCAGTACTTTAAGTAGCACATTAGCAGGTTCGATCCCCGAGGTAACGTATATGCGAGCGGTATCTGGATCATTCTGCTCGTTCGGTGCATGTGTTATCTCGGCCTGCGTGGCGCGCGGCGCGCGCGTGGTGGGGGCGTGGCCAGTCCTCTCTCCTATAGAGTACACCGGCGCGGTCGTAGTTAGATGTACTGCGGCTTCGGTCTGTACTTCTTGCTTATCCGCGTGTAGCAAGCGGTGGTGGGGATGCGGACAGCCTGGTACGTCGCATCTCTTCGCTCGGCAGTACTGGCGCTGATGTTTGTCGTTGAGGCAGCGAAAACACACCCTGTTCAGTCGCGCCCAGTCCCATCTCGCTCCGACGGGTTGGGCAGCTAATTTGCGGCAATCTGTCGTTCCATGGGTTCCTCCGCAATATAAGCAGATTGCACGCGGGTTCTTCGTAGTGGCGTTCGTGGTGTATACCACTTTCGAGGGCAACGGCTGCGACGAGCGCGACTGGGACAGGGCAGGGCGGGCAACCGGTCGGTTCGTGTTGCGCTCATACCGCGCCTGCGCTGACACGGCGTTCGATGTCGCGGTAGCAGTCCGTCGCGATGTTAGAGGGGCTCTGGCGTGCGAGTATTTCATTTCCTGCTCGCTCTCGTACATCAGGAAGTCCGACAGCTGGATTATTTCAGCTTCGTCTGAGTAGCGGTGTGCGCGGGCGTAGTCACACCATCGGCTTCGTAGATGGGGGCTCAGGCGGTCGGTGATTTCCCTTATTAACATAGGATTATCAGCGTAGTGGCGGCGGTCGATATCCATTACTGTAGATACTATGTTTGCGATCTTGATAGCGAAGTTATTTAAATCGTGCGCTGTCGGTCCGACGGTAGGCAGCCGACGTAGGTCTTCTAGTGCTTGGTCGAGTAGTACTTCGCTCCGTCCGTACTGTTTCTTCAATATGCGCATGATGAGGTCTGGACGAGTAGCTGTAGCCAGGACGTGCTGGACGCAAGCCTTGGCTTCTCCTTTCAGCGCCACTCGCAGTCTCGCCACGTTCTCGTACTCGGTAAACTTGTATCTCGTTGCTGTCTCGTTGTATGTATTATAAAAACTGCGCCACTCGCTGACATTACCATAGAAAGCAGGTAATTCGTATATTTCTTTCGGTGCAGGTCTCGCAGCCCTCTGCATTTTTTCAAATATCTCGAACATACTGGCGGCGATGCTCTCCTGTGTCGAGATGTGCGTTCTTGGAGTTCTCGCATCCGGACTTGGCGAACGCGAGTACTGTTGCCTCCTTCTCGCGGAGGTCTTCGGTTCGGGGGTGAACGGCCTTTTACGTTCATAGGCTCGCTCGGGTTCAGGCGAGAGTGACCTTTTCCGTTCGCGGGTCCTCTCTAGTTCGGGGCTCGGCGATCGCTCAGCAGGCCTCCTCGTTCTCGGAGTCTCGAACATCGAGCGTGGTTCAGGGTTCGGTGCTCGACGTTTCGATGCCGGCTCGCGTGTCTCGTACGCCCAATCCTCTGGTTCATAATTTCTCGTAAGCGCCTCAGGTTCCGCGGCCTCGATCCCCAGCCGCAACGCTTCGAGTTTTTTGTTCAATGCTTCCGCTTCGATTAGAAGTCTTCTTTGTTTTCCTCGTAATTGTTGCATAAGTTCAATGCCTTTGTTCCATGGTTCTATTGTTCGGTGTGGTGCGAAGGATACTTGTCTCGTTCGGTCATCCTCGCGAAGTTCCCGCTCCGTATAAGTTCGTACGGAGTCGTCGTTCGGCGCGCTCGTTGGCGCTATAGCGCTTGCGGCACGTGTGTCCGGCGCCGCGGGCGCCGGGCGACTAGCTGTGCGCGCATGATCTAGCGCTCGCTCGAGTGTAAGCGTTCCCCCGTCGGCCGGTTGCGATGTGGGCGGGGCTAATGGCTCGCTCCCCTCCATATGCCCACGTGCGTCACCGCCCTCACTGGTGTCAGTGTTGCTGAGTTCGTCCTCCGTGCGCGCGGCTCTGGCTCGCTTCATTTCGGCGGCCTCCGCTCCAGCCGCTAGAAAGCGTCTTCGTTCTTCATCGTCGTGAATCGACGACATTGATCTCGTCGTGATTCTTCTTCCCGTCATCGCTGCGGTGCTAAGGTTCCGGGTTCGTGCACGCAGTCGATGTCTCAGGTTCAGTCTGAGGGGTCCGGGAACACGATGCGGAGTTTCAGTAGATCGGTCGCTGCGTGTATCCGCTGAGTCAACCATCCGTAGTTCGGTCCGAAGTAGTTGACGTTGCTCGCGAAGGTTCGGACTGGTTCGCTATCCGACGCTCGAAGGACCAAAAATGTTGAGTACAGCGTACCCAGCATTGCCTGCCGACAACTCCAGTTGGCAGAGCTCGGATACACGTGGGCCGGTCTACTGATGAGGAGGGCTGGAACGGCAGGAGGGCTTTTTCTGATTAATAGGCAGGATCCATTTTTCTTCCTTTTATTGTTCCTCTCTTGGTGGAGGTCAGCTTGACACTGCTCCATACAAAATGCGTCGCGTATATATACATCACTGGCTGTGATTTTCAGCCAATCGTCAAAACATGTCGACCAATCAAAAAGCAGCTTATTTCTGTTTCATGAAATCTAAGTCTGTTTCGCTCACTAATTCTACTGGTCCGAAAATGCTGCGCGCTGATTGGTGGACTTCACATAGTTCGATTTATACTAGCCTACTTTCGCTAAGTTCTAAATACATTTACCTAATTTTAATCAATCCATGCCGTAATGTTTACAATCATTGTTTGTAAACAAATCCTACACGTGGTTATCCAACGTTTACAACAAAAACACATGCGGAATTGTTTACATTCTAAACAATAGACGTTCGGCTCTCTCTATTGTTCTCAGTTTACCTGCAATGTTTTGGGTTAAAACCTTTATTTTAAACATTGCGTTGGGTTATTGACCCAAGGGTCCATTGCATCATTCGAATAGGTAACTGACCTATATTTAACGGGTTATACAGTTACATTTCTTACGTCAATTAGGCTCTGGCGAGGTATCAAATGGTTCATACATAGTACAAAATGCGACATTCTAAATCTTATACGCTAAGTTCAGGCAGACAATATTAGCCAATAGACGACGATCTTATACTTCTAGGTTCTGTTCATACATTTGCGTTCATGAAATTACTTATACATTACTGATTACTTATATCTAACTTAATTACGTGAGGATCATTTATTTACATGATTTATCTTATTCCTAGGCGTTCATTGGTCGCGACGTCGTGTCGCTAACACCTAGGTACCTACCTACTTCCTATAATAGCTATGCAATTTAATTAATATACGTGAATGTCTGTAAGTACTTCGGTGTCTGTTATAAAATATCAGAATAAAAGAAATTACAAAAATATTATTTATGGCTATGGCTACCGTTCCCCAATTATAACTAACTATTGTGTATAAATTATAGACAACGAATCGAAATATGTGCGTTTATTTAAATTATACGTTATAGAACAGGGATAACCTAAATAGGTGTATGTATAGATATACTACTTCAATTAGGTACCTAAGGTAATTAGACTAATTAGAATTCATAATTGTTTTCTTAACGCTTTGACTGGTTTACTTTGAACATGTCTATTTGCATATTTAGTTAAGAATTCAATTCAATTTTTAAATAATACGCTCATCGAAGGAAAATAACTAGGTGTCCATAACATTAGGAGCTATGTCATATTATTCTATTACAGTCTCGGTCAAAGAATAAGGGTCGAAATATTTTTTTCTTAGAAAATACTGTTAAATTTACACGCTGATTTCAAATTAAATAGATTTTTTAAATGTCTACAGAATAAGTAGAATCCAATTTTATAATTAACCTGATTTGACTATCGCATCCAAAAAACATCTTCTAAGACCATTTTCGCGTAGCTACACGGGATGTGGTAGATGCCCTCACTGACCCAAAATCTTTTTCCACCCTGTATAAGCATGATTTTACATGACCCTTCTATTTAGCAAGAAAGTAATCTGTTGATCTATCTATATACGAGTAGATAACTGAAATACAATGTCGACATTATCATACGCAGCATCTCAAATGCTGTCCGTCCAAATCACTTTCAGGATAAAAAATCAAATACTTATTATCTGTAAACTGAAGTGACAGGCTATCTAAGACATCAGCATCTTATCTCGGTCTACATATTGCAAGTGTTACCAACCACAGGGGGCCTATGAGTGTGTACACGATTTTATAATTTATTATGGACGTGGATTGTCAGTTGGTTTTACCACAGAATACATAATATTAGATATTACAAGTACAGAAAACCATCTCCAAAAAACCGTTTAAAGAAATAATGACTCTTATAATAATACTATTAAGTTCAAATTCCCACCGCGCAACGCTAAATGTCTACGCTAAAATTAATATCACGCAGAAGTGCACTCTCTTTCTATCGCGCAACTCGTACCTTTTCTGAAAAATAAGGTTGCTTCCTTTAAAAAAATGATATAATCGTAATATTTAATTACCACCTTTTTATCTATATTGTTTTTCATTTATCGTTCATTGTTATAATCAATTCTCTGACAGCGGTCGAATTAGTACGTAGATATTCGACGAACAACATTAGCGAGTACCTACGCGACGTGCGTCACCGGTCACCGCTCGCGTGAGTCCCTACTGATGACTCCCCGGGGTGGCTTTGACAGTTCGAACCGAACGCGCTAGTTGGACAGGCCTGGTTTTACATATAGTATGGTATGAAAACGTATTGTTCCGTGGAAATTCACTGTAGTAGGTAGGTCTAGGGTAGGTGCAAAAAGGTCAGATATAATAAAACAAGTTGATACAAAAATTCACATTTCCAGCATTTATTACATAGTCTCGTTAAAAGTTGTTCAATAACAGCTCGCCACTGGGCGCCTCCGCGACGTCGCCGCTGCCGTAAATGAGGCGCCCGCGCAGGTAGGTTTCCTTTACCACCCCACGCAGCTCCCTGCCGATGTATGGAGTTAACTAGAATAAAAATAAATTATAAATAAAATGTAAGTATGAAATACCTTGATTCATGTTCTGAAAATAAAGGACATATACACGTAAATCAAAAGTTTTGACCATGAAGCGGTAAGTAAATAAAAATATAACCAACATTCGCTTAATTTCATAGTGGATTAATTTGCCACTAGATGGTGCGTGTCACTTCAATACCTTTGTATTCTCCCTGTTCTAATGTGTAATATTAATTAATTCATATTCGTTGTTGCATGCAGTGTTATAAGGTTTATAATTTTAAAGAGACAGAGAAGAGAGGCCTTCAGGGACTAATTTTTTATGTCCATAGGCTATGTTCATGATATCGCACTTCTTGTTCGTATGCGGCAGCATCCGGATCGAAGGACCAAAATGTCCGTTTTATCAGTTGTATGTAAATAGATGCAGTACAAAGTTTTAGTTACGATATGTCATGAAAATATCAAAAACTAAGAGGTATTTGGTGTTAATGATAATGATTAGCTATCTAATTAAGTTTTATTCAACAAATTTGCCTAATGTTAACGGTATACTAAATGCTTTACGGCGAGATCAAGAGCGTTCAGCATGTTTGTTCTTACATACCTACGATTGATTTTTTTATTCCTCAAGATATTGCTAAGTACCTATAGTACACATCATGTGGCCATATGGTGACGGCTTAGAATACATTTGTCACCACCCAACGCTTCCCGCGGGTGTCGTAAGAGCTGACTAAGAGATTGAAGTGTCACTGACCATTCTTCGATAGAAGATTGATGATGGGCAGCAGCGTCATCATAGTGGACACATTACTGCCATCGTCAATCCGCTTGCCCAGCGTGGCGATTATGAGCATTTACCTCCTAATACGTCGTCTATATGCATAGTTAATAGTTACGTGGAGGTACGTCCAGCTGTGGACTGTGGTAGGCTGATGTCAAAGTCAAAGTCAAACTATTCTTTATTCAAGTAAGCTTATTAATAAGCATTTTCGAATCGTCTGACATTATCAAGAGAGAGAAAAAAATCTACTACGATGATGTGATGTGATGTATAAATCTCGCGCGCTAACCTTATTTTTATGCCGTACAGCTTCAGCAGCAACAGTGTAGGTGGCCTCAGGATCGAAGAACACGAGGTCAGCGTCGAGCCCCGGCTTCAGGGCTCCCTTGCGGGCCTGCAGGCCGCACAGCCGAGCCGGCCCCGCGCTCAGGTACTTGCTTATGGACGGCAAGGCTAGCTTTCGCGAGCTCGCCGCAGTCCAGAAGAGGGACAGACCTGATGGAACAGATTTAAAAAGTGCATCGACAAACCGGGACCTTTTCTCAACAGCTGGTAACTTGTAATACAAGTGGCAGTTCATTTTCAACACCTTCAAGTAGATACAAGTTCCGCTTGTGCTGTTACTAGCTTTTGAGAAATAAGCCTCTGATGTATGTATAATTCAGAGAAACCACATTGTCGGGTCACTACGATAGAAAAAGTTATTGTTGAAGCAGATTTGTTCAAAAGGTATTAGGTAATTTGAAAAAGCTAATTCATTTAAGAAAACAAATATTAGCTACCTATCCACAAATTAATTATAATCGAAATAACCATAAATCCAATAAAAAATAGGTACTCATGTTTTGTTGCTTGAGTGTGCCTAACACGTAACGTATGACTGCGCGTGTAACTTGCATTATTCGGCAAAAAAAGTAGTATCGCATTGCGTTTTTATTAATCGTATTTATTTAGAGACGTTTAGGTACTCGTCGTAGTTTAGTTTAAAGGTACAATACCCATATTCGATTATTACGACGTGCTAATTATGGTAAGTACTCGTAGGTAGGAATTGTAATTTTGACAGAATGATAAGAATAAAAAATTCTTTGATTATTCGCAATTTCATAGAAACGTGAACATACCGAATTGGACAGATGAAATACCGCCCCAGGCTTCCATATTATTCGCCGTTTTCAGATCAGGGGTGCACGGCGAGTGATCCGAAACCACCAAGTCTAATTTGTCTTCTAATAGATACTCCCAAAGTTTCTCCTGCGAACAAGACAAATTAAAGTAAGGACTTTTTTCATGCAGTCATAATTATTATTAAACTAGTGCGTAAGTAAGTACATAGTTGTATTCGCTGCGGCCCCTGTGTATATATATACCTTGAGCCCGGATGACAATCAGTCTGCTTAGGTACCATGAGATGGCGACGTCCTTATTGTATCCCATGGTAAGCGCGCAAATGGTCAGCGTTGAACGTGAGGAAAATGTGGAAGGCGTCTCAACGCCCTCACCACAGTGAACACGAACTTCCTATAACGTACCGTATATAACTATGTGAAACAAATGAGTTTGACATTATACTTTTTTGTCCAGATCCCTGATCGTTGGTGCCCATTCGTACTCGTTGCGACCCTAAGTATCTGATCGACGCTGAACGTGAGGTAGTGATGGCAGGTCTCGGTGGTGCCTACAGCGTGGGCCTCTTCTAGAAGTGGAACCACGCCCGCCGATGCCACGTGGACTCTGCATATGCGCCCTCTAGATGTGAAACAAGTGAAAGTGCGGTCTCATACTTTATTATCCAGGTCCCTGATGGGCGACGCGCACTTGTACACGCTGCGGCCTCTTGATATCTGATCGGCGCTGAACGTCAGGTAGTTATTGCAGCTCAGGCGTCTTCTAGAAGTGGAACCATACCAGCCGATGCTACGTGTACTATGCGGAGTATGCGGACGCCCACTCTAGATGTGAAACAAGTGAAGGTGTGACGTCATACTTTATTATCCAGGTCCCTGATTGGGGGCGCGCACTTGTACTCGCTGTGGCCTCTTGGTATCTGATCGGCGCTGAACGTGAGGTAGTGGTGGCAGGTCTCGGCGGTGACGCCGGCGCGCCAGGCCTCGTGGCCCGACGCACGGCGCGCTGCGCGGGCCTCTTCTAGTAGTGGAACCACGCTAGCCGATGACACGTGGACTATGTGCACGCGCACTCTGAGAGACAAGTTAAGATTTGAAACATAATTTGATCTACCTATGGAATATTTCGAATTCCGAAGCCAAAATGACAGGAGCCTTACTAATTTCGTAATTTTGGACAGAATATCGCAAATTTTTTTTTTTCTATATCTACCGCGTCCTCGAATAATATATGTTCATCGTCGTCCTCGAATAGACCTTAATAATAATAAATGAATTCAATACAAAAAACCTATTATCAAACTATTTACGGAACCCTATGCTAAGCATGGTGCGACATCCTTAGGCCGCTTTTTGTAATTCGCTCGGAAGCGAACATTGTTTCATTTGTTTCCTTATCGGGCCTTGAATTTCTCGCCACGGTCAATATTCTACTAAGAAGTAAAGATAATTTACAAGCATCACAAGCGACGAAACATTAACTTGAAACCGTTGAATAACCAGTAGGTACTTAATTACTATTATTTTTATGACCGAGCAAATGTTTTGTACAAACAGCAACACTCCTAACTGACCATTAAAGACAGAGCAGAGAGAAAATGAAAGAGATAAATATATTTATATTATGTCAACTTCAAATTAAATAATACACGGGAATGTTGATTGTTCACAATGTTCGCAACTTGGTCGAATAATACAAATCGGGTTCCGAAATTTTATGAGACTGGTATTACGACTTCGGCCGAACTCTGTTGACCAATGGGGCGAGCATTGCTACGGTTAACCAATGTTCGCTCGCGGTTCCTTCAGGAGGTGACATTACCATGGTTACGTAATAACAAAAACGTTTAACCAATGATTGATCGCAATTTTTCCGGAAGCTGACGTTACTATAGTTACGTTATATATAACATCCGCTTTAGTTCTGGAGACGTCAATCTAACTTCAGAGCCGGTAATTTGACTGCTAAGCTGCTATTTAGAAAATTTCGTTCATTTTCCTTTCAACGGCTGTCACTGTCAGATATTTTTTCAAAGTTAGAATTTCAGCCAGAAACTATCAAGTCTCTATTAAACATTTGTATGGCTACTGACAGATTAAAGGATTATAGGTATACTGTCAAACGTCTATCTACCATATTTCCACAAAGGTTACATAAGTATCCAACTAACGTCAACTAAGAGATGTGACGAATGATAATAAAGATAGCAATAGCATTTGTCTCTGTCAGTGAAAAAAAAAATTTAAAATTTCCCGATAACATGGCTATTTGTAAAAATATCTTGACTTGACTTGAAAAAATACCTCGCCTATTAATGTCAGATAAATCATGGCATCCGATTTGAAGAAAACATAAATAAATTACTAAACGGTTTTAGACAAATCTATGAAGAACTGTCGTTATCCAGTTTCCACTAGGAACAACGACATCTAGCGTCTAATAATGGCCGATAGCTAATTCTTAATTTTCGTAGACGAAGGAATTTTTATTATGTCAACTAGTTTTCAAAAACTGAAATTTTGATGCAACAAAGATTCGATGACATATAATCGGGGACCATCGGAAATGTCGCGATCGTGCCTACTAACGAAAAATACCGAACCCATAATATTACACGACCAAATTGCATCCTTTGCCAAGTGGCTCAACATTCCTATGTAACTGACATGTGACTGTAAGCACAAAGTACCCAAATATAGAGGGTCTGTTTCATAGAAGGCTCAAATAGTTCGGAATATGTTACAATAGATGTCACTAGGAGCACGATTGACTAGTAATAGATTTAGTTTTATTTGAAATCCAGATATTTACTACCTGTTAGTGCACAGTTTTAATTAATTTAGCATCATACATCGAAAATAGTCAAAACCACCCTTTCTAGAAGAGTAAATTAGTAAATAAAAAAATTAACTATTTTTGGAATAAATTGATTTCAGCGCCATCTAGTATTGCACGTTCATATTTTTATGCGTTTTTCTCGATACGCGTCAAACAGTACACTACTCGAGTCTTGACAGAAATAATCTATAGATGTCGCTAAACAAAATCTTGCATATATTGATTTTAAATGTTTAAGGAGGTCTAAAAAACCGAAAAACTAATAAATACATACAAAAAAAAAAGTAAAAAGTCCCTAAATCGCTAATAATAACAAAAAATACATACATTACAAGTCATATGCTAGGATTTGAACCCGTAACATAACAACTGATAACAATAAATAGCTGAGAGCCTACCGCGAAACAAGTACGAAGTGTTGCCTCTCTCTCGCACTCGTGAATTCCACTATAAGTGTGACAGGGAGGCAACACTTCTTTCGTTGTTCGCGGTAGGGCCTCTGATTAGGGTATATCCGAATTATATAACAGATACATTGCGGCGCGGCGTTGCCGTTTAGTTGTCAGCATTCTCTTTGCTTTACCGTAATCTGACGAGCTGGCAACAAACGAAACGAGAGCCATAGAAAATTTAATGTAATCTGAGCATTGCATTCTGTTTCTATTCTACGCTTCAATACCAAACTCACATAGCGAAATAATAATTAAACTCTTACTAATGGCACTCTATCAATATCATTGGCAATAAATAGCTCTACTCTGTCCAACATCCAACAAACTCTGTAAGAAAAAAAGGACTACTAATTTTCTCTTATTGTGTCTACATTTTTTGAATTTGCCATTTGTGTCCATTCTAAGATCCAAGATGGCGGAAACTTTTTTTGTAATTTTCATCATTGTACTCGTTTCTGACTAATTCGCATACGTGGAATATCATTTTTGGGTCCATTCTAAGATCCAAGATGGCGGGAACTTTTTTTTTGTAATTTTCATCATTATACTCGTTTCCGACTAATTCGCATACGTGGAATACGATTTTCGGGTCCATTCTAAGATTCAAGATGGCGGGAACTTTTATTTTGCAATTGTCATCATTATACTCGTTTCCGACTAATTCGCATACGTGGAATACGATTTCCGGGTCCATTCTAAAATCCAAGATGGCGGGAACTTTTTTTTGCAATTTTCATCATTATACTCGTTTCCGACTAATTCGCATACGTGGAATACGATTTCCGGGTCCATTCTAAAATCCAAGATGGCGGGAACTTTTTTTTTGTAATTTTCATCATTATACTCGTTTCCGACTAATTCGCATACGTTGAATACGATTTTCGGGTCCATTCTAAGATTCAAGATGGCGGGAACTTTTATTTTGCAATTTTCATCATTATACTCGTTTCCGACTAATTCGCATACGTGGAATACGATTTCCGGGTCCATTCTAAAATCCAAGATGGCGGGAACTTTTTTTTGTAACTTTCATCATTATACTCGTTTCCGACTAATTCGCATACGTGGAATATCATTTTTGGGTCCATTCTAAGATCCAAGATGGCGGGAACTTTTTTTTGTAATTTTCATCATTATACTCGTTTCCGACTAATTCGCATACGTGGAATACGATTTTCGGGTCCATTCTAAGATTCAAGATGGCGGGAACTTTTATTTGCAATTTTCATCATTATACTCGTTTCCGACTAATTCGCATACGTGGAATACGATTTCCGGGTCCATTCTAAAATTCAAGATGGCGGGAACTTTTTTTTGCAATTTTCATCATTATACTCGTTTCCGACTAATTCGCATACATGGAATACGATTTCCGGGTCTATTCTAAAATCCAAGATAGCGGGAACTTTTTTTTTGCAATTTTCATCATTATACTCGTTTCCGACTAATTCGCATAAGTGGAATACGATTTCCGAGTCCATTCTAAAATCCAAGATGGCGGGAACTTTTTTTGCAATTTTCATCATTATACCTACTCGTTTCTGACTAATTCGCATACGTGGAATATCATTTTTGGGTCCATTCTAAGATCCAAGATGGCGGGAACTTTTTTTTGCAATTTTCGTCATTATACTCGTTTTCGACTAATTCGCATACGTGGAATACGATCAAGATGGCGGGAACTTTTTTTTTGCAATTTTCATCATTATACTTTTTTCTGACTAATTCGCATACGTAGAATACGATTTTCAGGTCCATTGTAAGATCCAAGATGGCGGTAATTTTTTTTGTAATATTTGTCAATGTACTCGATTTCGACTAATTTATAAACGTGGAACCCTAATTTGGGGTTAATTTAATATCCAAGAGTTTTTATATTTAGCATGTTCTTATGAGTAGCGGAAATGCAGTACCTATAATGAAAAAAAAACTGCACAAAAGTTCAAAAAAGGTGCCGCCATTTTGTATCTTACAATTGATGTACTTTTGGGCAGTTTTTATCATTAAAGATACTCCATTTCCAATACATATACGTAAATAACCTTAGATCTTAAATTCGCCCTAAATTCGGGTTCCACGTTTGTAAATTAGTCTAAAACAAGTACAATGATAAAAATTACAAAAAAAAGTTCCCGCCATCTTGGATCTCAGAATGGACCCCAAAATCGTATGTGAATTAGTCAGAAACGAGTATAATGATGAAAATTGCAAGAAAAATGTTCCCGCCATCTTGGATCTCAGAATGGACCTGGAAATCGTATTGCAAGTATGCGAATTAGTCAGAAACGAGTATAATGATGAAATTTACAAAAAAGTAGCCGCCATCTTGGATCTTAGAATGGACCCGGAAATCGTATTACACGTATGCGAATTAGAAACGAGTACAATGATGAAAATTGCAAAAAAAAGTTCCCGCCATCTTGGATTTTAGAATGGACTCGGGAATCGTATTCCACGTATGCGAATTAGTCGGAAACGAGTATAATGATGAAAATTGCAAAAAAAAAGTTCCCGCCATCTTGGATCTTAGAATGGAACCAAAAAAATTATTCCACGTATGCGAATTAGTCGGAAACGAGTATAATGATAAAAATTGCAAAAAAAAAGTTCTCGCCATCTTGGATTTTAGAATGGACCCGGAAATCGTATTCCACGTATGCGAATTAGTCGGAAACGAGTATAATGATGAAAATTGCAAAATAAAAAGTTCCCGCCATCTTGAATCTTAGAATGGACCCGAAAATCGTATTCCACGCATGCGAATTAGTCAGAAACGAGTATAAAGATGAAAATTAAAAAAAAAGTTCCCGCCATCTTGGGTTTTAGAATGGACCAGGAAATCGTATTCCACGTATGCGAATTAGTCAGAAACGAGTATAATGATGAAAATTGCAAAAATAAGTTGCCGCCATCATGGATCTCATAATGGACCCGAAAATTGTATTCAACGTATGCGAATTAGTCAGAAACGAGTATAATGATGAAAATTGCAAAAAAAAGTACCTGCCATCTTAGATCTCAGAATGGACCCGAAAATCGTATTCCACGTATGCGAATTAGTCAGAAAAAAGTATAATGATGAAAATGACAAAAAAAGTTCCCGCCATCTTGGATCTTAGAATGGAACCAAAAAAATTATTCCACGTATGCGAATTAGTCGGAAACGAGTATAATGATGAAAATTGCAAAAAAAAAGTTCTCGCCATCTTGGATTTTAGAATGGACCCGGAAATCGTATTCCACGTATGCGAATTAGTCGGAAACGAGTATAATGATGAAAACCGGCCAAGCGCGAGTCGGACTCGCGCGCGAAGGGTTCCGTACCATTATCAATTTATTATTTAAAAAATACAGTTAAATCAACCTACCTCAAAAACTATAAGAGATAATTTAATCAAACCAAAAATCGTTGATAGAGTTTATTAATGTGCTTAACATATATTTTTTTTAGAATTTTATATCACGTAGTTTAAAAAATAGAGGGGGGGGGGGACACATTTTTCAGACTTTGAGAGCTGGTATCTCGAAAACGATTTGCTTAAATAAAGATAAGATTTATAAACCTTCATATCATTTTCAAAGACCTTTCTATTAATACCCCACACGCTTATATACAACTAAATTTTTTTCTATCCCTCAGTTATATGTATGGAGGGCCCCCACCCCAATGGTTTTTTTACAATTTAGTATCATAATCCTGTAGCGGTTCATACAACACATATCCTTACCAAATTTCGTTACTGTAGCATTCATAGTTTCCGAGTAAATCAGCTGTGACAGACGGACAGACGGACAGACGGACATGACGAATCTATAAGGGTTCCGTTTTGCCATTTTGGCTACGGAACCCTAAAAATTGCAAAATAAAAAGTTCCCGCCATCTTGAATCTTAGAATGGACCCGAAAATCGTATTCCATGCATGCGAATTAGTCAGAAACGAGTATAAATAAATAAATAAATAAATAAATATCTTGGGACATCTTACACAAATCGACCTAGTCCCACGGTAAGCTCAATTAAGGCTTGTGATGTGGGTACCAGGCGACGATATATATAATAGATAGATACATATAGATACTTAAATACATAGACAGCCATGACCAAGGAACAAACATTTGTGATAAATAAATACACAAAGAATGCCCTCGCCGGGATTCGAACCCAGAACCTCCAGCTTCGTAGGCAGGGTCACTACCAACTAGGCTACGGAGGCTGACAGTATAAAGATGAAAATTTAAAAAAAAGTTCCCGCCATCTTGGGTTTTAGAATGGACCAGGAAATCGTATTCCACGTATGCGAATTAGTCAGAAACGAGTATAATGATGAAAATTGCAAAAATAAGTTGCCGCCATCATGGATCTCATAATGGACCCGAAAATTGTATTCAACGTATGCGAATTAGTCAGAAACGAGTATAATGATGAAAATTGCAAAAAAAAGTACCTGCCATCTTAGATCTCAGAATGGACCCGAAAATCGTATTCCACGTATGCGAATTAGTCAGAAACGAGTATAATGATGAAAATTGCAAAAATAAGTTGCTGCCATCTTGGATCTCATAATGGACCCGAAAATTGTATTCAACGTATGCGAATTAGTCAGAAACGAGTATAACCCAACTCTGTCAGGAATAACTAGGTACACTCTTCACGCTTCAAGTTCGTCTATATACTCATTTTCACCCTGTATAATTATGTATGTAACACCCTGTATGTATGTATGTATCTATCGGATCTATGATCACTTTGTATAACTATAAAACGAAACGAAAGAGCTCGTGATTCTGAGTAGAAAAAAATGTAAAAAAGTCCATATATGGAAAATTTTAAAAAACGACAACAAAATAAAAACCCGCCCGTTGCACCTTGTAAAAGACTGTTTTTACAAAATCAAAGATTATGCGCAACAAAAAACAAAAAAATAAAAAAACAAAGTTTGAAAAAAAAAGAAACAAAATAACATTTTCAGCGCTTATTGTTAGGATTTGAACCTAATACCACTGCTTCACAGCCGAACGCATAAACCACTATACCAACCTCCCTATATAGTGGTACGGCGAAATATGTTATGTGTTGCAAATGATCATGCGTTTCGTTCATGGCAAGGTAGTGTATACTGTTTCAGAGCCATCTGTACAATGCCCACGAGCAACAAAGA